>KB686713.1:0-14461 GCA_000349165.1 Anopheles christyi
TGCAAATATTTTCCACCATTATTGCTACATTTCCCTCCTACATTTAAATTTCACACATCATAGCTAATAGAGACGCATGAACCTATGAGGTCAAAGTGTCTTTAATAAAATAACCAACCAACATCATAACTAATAAACCATTTCTATTTCATTTTATAGTTTGTTCGCTCAAATCAGATCCAACATAGAGACAGACGTTAACAGACGACGAGAATATGTGAAAAACTTCACAACAGGTAAGTAAAAAATCCTTTAATAAAAAACATTCGATGTTTCTAATCGTTTCTTTACTGCTCTCATCCAGTGGAGCGTGGTATGAGTCAACTGCCGCACATTCTACCGGACTACATGCTCGTGTTTGCCGTAACGATTCTTACGCACGATCCCCAGTTTACGCGCCCATCTGATCCAGCCCAGCTGCGACAGATCGAAAGATGTCTGTGGCTCGTGCTGGAACCGTTGGTTATGAATAAAGAGTTCTTTTGCTTTAGCTTCTACAAAAATTTGATCGAACGTATCAAACACCACAAGGACGCCCTGAAACCAGAAGACGAGGAAACGAATCACGTAAGTTGAGCTATCGAAACGAGTTCTCTGCGCCGATGTGAAGCTAATTTGTTCTTGGTCCTCTTGCTATTTTCCCATGCTTGCAGAAACTGTGGGCTATATGTGATGTCGCCATGGGGCTTATACTCACCCGGCTAACGTTCTACGATATGCGCGAAGCGCCTGCCGAGGCACGCATACCATCAATGTACTTCCAGGCACAGCCGGAAGATTTCCAAAACACGCGCTACTACATTCCCGACGATATGTACAACCTAACGGATAGGAGTGGCCGCAGTGTGCTCCCGTCCGGCTCGAAGCTTGGTGCACCTGGAGCCAAACCTAAACTAGCCACCGCTTCCTCCTCCGCCGCCTCGTCCTCGTCGTCAGCAGCAGCCAGCGCGTCATCGTCCACCGTTACAATATCGGTGACGTCTAGTTCGTCAGCAATGGTATGATATGGAGCACGATTTATGTTAATGGAAAGAGGAAGTAATTATTATTTTTGTTTTTTTTTAGGAACGAAATAAACTCAAAACAAAATACATTCGTCAACCAGCTCACGGTGATGACGAGCATAATAATGGTCAGGATGAGGAGGACGAGTCTGGACCACCACCCTCCAAGCGATCACACAAAGCCACCGATGGTGCAAGTTTATAAGACAAACGGGCACTCGGCGATGTCTCTTCGGCTTTTGTTGACGTGCGTGTTTAATTTTTAAATGGGAGATTGATGTATGCTATAAGTTATTTATGTACAGCGACAAGACTCAAGGGTGTGACGATTGGAAATCAGAGGGCAACGTCTAAGCGAGTTTGTTAGTAGCGATCGACAAAAAAATATGCTCATAGGTCCAAATATGGAGCTTAAGTAACTACACACACACACACACACACACACACACACACACACACACACACACACACACACAGTATATTTGATAAATACTTTCTTTAATAAAGCAACAAACTCCGGACGCTGCGTTTACAAACGAAGGCTTAATGAAAAGGAGCAAAAAGAGCCTGGTGGGTAAAAAACCAGACATTACGAGAGGACATTAACGATCACCATCAACATGCCTCTCTGCATATACTCAAAATGAGCCTTTTAGTTTTCGTTTAGGGAGGGGGGAGGGAAGAACCAAAACTTCTCAATACGTACCGCAAGGATCTATAAAAGAAGAAAGGACAAAGAAATAAGAGAAAAATGAAAAATAATGTTCTTATCGATCCTCACCAGAGTTGATGAAAACGGATACAGCTTAACATTAATGAATCGCGACTATATGATTAAACGAAATGTAGCTATAATGATGCTGATAACAAAAGACAAGAAATATAAAAAATAAGTATGGTACATTGTTGAATACAATCTTTCTTGTATTTACAGCACTTGACATTTATAATACTTTTTATGATATATTACGACCATTACAATCATTCGTCACCAACACTACTAAAATTAATTTCGTCATTTTGAATCGCTTCTTAACGTCCCGTTCTGATAGGAATATGGCATACGTCTTATTTTTGAATCTGTTCTACGGCATATGTATAACAGGCCAACATTCCAGCACGGCTCAGAACTCTACCGTGGCCGGCTGACATTTACCTTGCCCAAAACAAATGTGACATAAGCGAGCGCCCGGCAAATAAACAGAAACACATTTTTGCGAGTGGGTTTTGTTTTCCAAAAATTGCAAAAAATGTCTCTCAATGTTCATAAAATCAGGTTTCCAGCTTTTCAGTTACACCATGTAATAAAAAGTAAGTAGGCCAGGTCCTGAAAATGGTTGTGAAAACAGCTAAAATCTGTATTGGCCGCGTTGTTTTGTTTCTCCCTTCAGAACACTACTCGGTCGCTTCGAAGAATGCTCCGAAGGCAAGTGAGCTATTTTCTGAGGAACAGCGCCGACAGCGTGAAAATGTTGGCCGTATCGAGAAGATCGAGGTCCGCTATCTTGGACTACCGCACGATACGACGCTGGTGATGAATCGGGAACTTTCCACACCCTACGACTGTGCACGGCGTAAGTCATATCACAGGGATGAGAAGTTAACTCTAGGGCCATAGAACTGAAGCATCCATTACTTCTTACCTTTCAGACATTGGTGAAAAGTACTGCCGTCAGTCAGCATTAGCATTGCTGGATAACAAAACTCCGTGGGATATGCGTCGACCATTGCGTGATTCGTGTACGCTACAGCTGCTAAACTTTACATCGCCCGAACCACACATCGCCAACAAAGCATTCTGGCGTTCCTGTTCCTTTCTGCTTGGGGCGGTACTGCAGGCAAGCTTCAAGCCAGAGGCGGGGCTCTTTCTTCACAGTTTTCCGAAACCAAACAGTAAGTGTTTATTTTCTTTCGGATGCGAATGATAATTGCATTTTCTATTCGATTGGTTCGCATTGTAGTAAAGTCTGGCAGCTTCGTGCATGATATCGTACTGGCAGAAGAGCACTGGAATCCAACCGTCCCGGAATTGCGTGCACTATCGATTGAAATGATCAAACTATCACAGAAAGATCTACCGATCGAGCGACTAGATGTTAGCAGCGACCTGGCGCTGGAAATGTTTCACGATAATCCGTTCAAGCGAGAGCAGATACCGAGCGTGGCAGCTCAAAACAATGGCCAGGTTACGGTGTACCGAGTCGGTGAGCATGTTGATATCAGCAAGGGACCGATGATGGGCTCGACTGGACTGCTCGGCCGGTGTACAATCTCGGCGTCGCACCCGATCAAGGAGGGGAGTGAAAGGGGGAAGCATTTCTACCGGATGCAGGGTGTGGCGCTACCGGCCGTGTTGCGCATTGGACACTTTGCGTACAACATACTGGAGAACCGTTCGAGGAAGATGGTAAGGGTTTTAAAGCGTTTTTATTACGGTATAATTGGAGCTGGCACTGAAATATTGTTTTATTTATGTCTTGCATTTAGAACTCAGCCAAGTTACCAAACGAGCCATTTGAGGATACGGTTGCAGAACAAGTAGCATAAAAGGTGTAGTAAAATAGAAAGATCAGTGAATAAAACAGCTCATTCATACGAATTTTCTCAAGCCCCTTTTTCTTGGATTATTTTTTATTAAAATACATTACGTTATTTAAACATTATTGTAATTAAACCTTTCTTGGGTAGAACACTTTTATTATGCACCAGCCAGCGTTATGCACACGATTGCGTTGCGTGCACACGAACAAAGCGCATAATTTTAATCCGCAGGACAGCACTGTAAAACACGTGAGAAAGAGACGCGCGCATAAAGCAAAGCGTAACAAAAAAAAAAAAAAGTTACGCAAAGCAAAGACGAAAAAACGCATCACGAAATGGGAGCGAAAAAGAAAGCCAAGAACGCAGCAGGCAACGTGATTAAACGAACCCTGCGTTTTCAGGGCCTGCTTTTGTTATCGGGGCCCTGATGGTATAAAGGGGAAGGAAGAGGGAGTCGTTCTAAAGTGTCGAGAAAGAAGAAATTATAATCAAGATCCCTTCGTAGCGGGGATGCTGAAGCCGCTGCTGCTTCTTCTTCTGCTTAACGGCAATAATAGTCGTTACAGAACAATCTATCCTCCTCACACCATCACAGTGTTAGGGTGTTGGTGGGTGACCCGAAGAAGCGTACAAGTCCACACAACGCTCCATCTTACTCCGATTGTGTCCTGCGTTAGATGTTCTAGTTTAACGACGACGTTGATGATGAGCGCAGTAAAAGACGAACTAATCGTTACCGACGGACCACAATTGCTCGCGGACGGTCAACGAGAAAGGACGTCCATGTGCTGAGTGGACCGGGTTTTTAAATAGGATTATTTGTGTTTTGTGTTTGTAACTGTGTTGTCTTGCGATGAAGTTCGTGCTGGTAGTTTTAAGTTGCCTGCTGGCAGGTGGTAAGTACACGGTACCTTCTTTAGTGTGAGTTAAATTCTATTGCGATTTCCTATCACCTGCTTGGGTGATCCCGTATAGCGTCGTCTGTACTTTGGCCTGTAAAACCAAGACAAGCTTTACTGGAACCGAGCAGTTAATAAATCGAATCGGTTTTATACAAATCATAAAAGCTTCTCAATCAAATATGAAAGAGTGAAAAGAATTAGCGCCACTGAGAATCAGCTGTCCACTCAGTAATGGCGTCGTAAAAATGGAAAAGGTGATCCAAAAGGTTAAGTGGATACAAAATGGTGCATGATTTTACAATTCGCGCTTATTCTTAGGCTTTTTGGGTCACACTAACGAAAAGTATGCTTTTAATGTTTAAATTTTTATTCCCCTAGCTTTTGCCACCAAACCCCCGAAATGGCCAGACATGTACTCGGTCAGTGGCATGCTGACGATACCGTATGCGGAAATTAATGAACCATTTTACGCCTGGTACGATAAGGCGAATGGACGCTCCCGGATCGACTACTATGGCGGTATGGTGAAGACGTATCAGCTCACCAAGCAGGGTGACTACGGTGTTAGCCTCAAGCTGGCCCCGGTCACGACGCAAAAGGAGATGAACAAAGAAACATGCCTGCAGGTTAATGGGTCAGCTTCCTACAAGATCGAGGTACAGGGCATCCTGCCGTACGTGCGAGACTTCGAGCTGCTCGGTAAGTGATGCGAACGGGAGTGACTCAACCAGATGCTGCCAGAATCGATCGATCGCAGTAAACAAGCTGCGAAGGCAAATCGTGGACCAATCGCTAATTGACGCACAATGCCTTGCTCGCTCGCTATATATGTCTCTCTCCCTCTCCCTCGTTTTTGCAGGCACGGAGCAATGTTCCGGTTATCAGTGTGATAAGTTCGGTCTGACCGAGGTCATCGGACAGAAGCGCAATGTTTACACGCTCTGGGTACGGTACGTGAAATCGCCCAAGTATCCGGCAGCCCGCATGCCCATCCCGGTCCGGTACGAGATGAAGGGCTACAATACGTTGCTTGGTTCGCATTACGACCATTACTATCTCGATTACGATTCGTACGATCATCAGGACATTCCCGAGGAGGTGTTCGAAGTGAAGCTGAGTAAGTAGCACCGAATGTAGGCTTCGTTCGTCAAATTTTCTAAACCTTTCTTTTAATAACTTTGACGACCATAGATGACCCATGCGTTGGCTTCCCCGGACCCGGCAATGGACACTACGCCACGTTCAACCCGATGCAGGAGTTTGTGCATCCCCGCTCGGAAGAGCACCTGCACAATGAGTTCGGTCGGTTCAAGAGCAAGCATCGCAAATCGTACGAAAGCGAACAGGAGCACGAACGTCGTCTGAACGTGTTCCGACAGAACTTGCGCTTCATCCACTCGCACAACCGGGCCAACCGTGGGTTCACTGTAGCCGTTAACCATCTGGCAGATCGTACCGAGGAGGAGCTGCAAGCGTTGCGTGGATTCCGCTCGTCCGGCACGTACAATGGTGGCCAACCGTTCCCGTACAAGGTGCGCGAACATCTGGCCGATCTGCCCGACAGCTGGGATTGGCGTATTAGCGGTGCGGTAACACCGGTCAAGGATCAGAGCGTGTGCGGTTCCTGCTGGTCGTTCGGTACGATCGGACACATCGAGGGTGCATACTTCCGCAAAACGCAAAAGCTCGTGCGCTTCTCGCAGCAGGCACTGATCGACTGTTCCTGGGGCTATGGTAACAATGGGTGTGACGGTGGGGAAGACTTCCGCGCGTACCAGTGGATGATGGAGGTTGGCGGTGTACCGATGGAGGATGAGTATGGTGGTTACCTCGGACAGGATGGGTACTGTCACGTGCAAAACATGACACTGTACGCACCGATTACCGGCTGGGTCAATGTGACGTCGGGCGATGCGGACGCATTCAAGGTGGCACTGTTCAAGCACGGTCCGCTGTCGATCGCTATCGATGCGGGTCACAAAACGTTCAGCTTCTACTCGAACGGTGTGTACTATGAGCCGGAGTGTAAGAACAAGCTGGATGAGCTGGACCATGCGGTGCTGGCGGTTGGCTACGGTCAGCTGAACGGGGAAGACTACTGGCTGATCAAGAACTCGTGGTCCAACTACTGGGGTAACGATGGGTACGCACTGATGGCGGTAAAGGACAACAACTGTGGTCTAACGACTGATGCCACCTATGTGCTGATGTGAGTAGCGGGTCGTCCCCGGAACGTCTATCTTAAGTTATGAATGTTATGAATTTCTCAATAAAAAAAAATGTTTCTCACAACATGCTTTGGAAAAGTTAACGGCCTACAGCGTTTACGTTTGTCATCTAGGTGAACATTTTCTGTCATTTGTTTGTGTTTCTCATATGCGTAGACATAACCGGTTGCGCAAGGGAGGTTTATTGTTTGCTTTGCTTTTACCTGCTTTCGGTATTGGGAAGCCATGAAGACGCAATCAATTAAAGTGGCGTAGAAAGGCAACACATTTTATAATAAAAATACCTTAAAATCATTTGTAGTTTCGAGCAGTACTTACGCTTTTTTCATAACCTTAAAAGCGAATAAATGTGACACACCCTGGATGAGGGAAGTGATACGTTTTGGTAAAATCAAGTTCTGTGGTGAGCGGTATAGATTCTTACATAAGAGAGACGAATTCTGCTAAGCTTAGACTAGACAATGATTGCAGCAGTTTCTTGCTTTGGCAACGACGAATCAACTTGTTCTAATGCCTTTTCTACCCTACCTACAAACTAGCATCACAGTCAGGCCATTAGGGGGAACCCCTTTTTGGCGGTGGAATCACAACCACCGATGTTGGTGCATTCCAGCCCCTACCCCCTCCATCCCTACACTCTAGTTTGGCACGTGCGAATTCACTAACTCACTGTCGTAAATGCCACGATGTGGCACCGATCAGATAGCTTACTACTGTTACACCTACCACCGCTATTACTCTACTGTACAAGCCACCAGTAGCACTAGAGCCAGTTACCAGTGTTGCTACCGTCAGGGCGCTTAGATTAAGCTCGCTCGTAATGCGATGGCTTTGCGTACGGACCAGTGTTACAAGTCGTTCTGCCTCCCGGGCACAGATCTGTGTCTGCAGGCGGGAAGGATTTCTGCTCACCGTTTCCAGCACCACATACAGATCGTTCTCGAACGTTAGCTGACCACTCAGACGACACTCGACCGTCTGGAGTAGTGCTTCTAGTGAGCGAAGAATAGACTTGAGCGTAAGATACTCCGTCGACTGGCCCTTGAGTGCGTACAGGCCACGATCGATCTGTTTGCGCGAGTACACGATACGCAGGGCGGTTCCACACACCGGACAGCAGGCACCCGGTGGAAGCACCGGGTTACAGTTTGGCATCTTCCGCCGCGGACACTTGATCGAGGAGCAGCGTGCATCGAGCGTTGGGCTGATCAGGCCCACCTCCTGACACGGCCCATTGTAGTCGACGGTCGAGTAATCGCTCCACGCTTCACATTCACTCCGATACGTAACACCATTGACACCGCACACCTGACTTCGGCGGCGCGACGTTTCGCACACTTTGCGGTACTTTTCCCGGTACGCGAAGGTGGCCCGCTCGAATGCCATGCTGCAAAGGTTCGGATGGTAGCCCAGATTTGTGTCCCGAATGTCAGTGATCGTGGAGCAGTTGGACGAGGTGAGATTGACTGGAAAGAGAGCAAGGCATAGAAGGATCACTGTTTACGCTCGATTGCTTTTGAGCATTGCTTTACTTACCACAACGATACTGTGGACAGGGTTTATGCATCCCCGAGAGGCATACGTTCCATTCGGGCAGACACACAGACACGGGACCACAATCGATCCGTTCGCATGGGTTTCGAGCACGGCAGGGACCAAACTCGATGTCACCCTCCTGTATGCCGGCACACTTTGCTACACAGGCCGACGGGTACGTGTTGCCATTCCGGCCACAAACCGGCACATAGTGAAGTGGACAGTTGCAAGGTAGACTGGTAAAGGACCTATCCACCGTCAGCCCGGGCACGTGGCACTGTCGCTTGGTGCAGGTGATCTCCTCCGCGAAACAGCTGCACACGTTACACTCGACGTAGAAGTGGGTCAGATGGGGAAAGCGCTTCCCAGCGAGCGTACACGAGTCGTAGCTAATGCAGGGCAGTGGTTGACACTTTTCAATCCGTCCCGTCTCACCACACCGGCACACCTTCAAGCATCCCTTCTGCGTCACCGACACAGGAATGCGAACGAACGCACCAACCGGCACCAGGTAGGAGGATGCCTCACCGAGTGGACACCCATGGACACATCGATAGCCAAATGTGCCATCCCGATTGGCGACACAGATCTGCGTCGCATTGCAGGGATTACCCTTGCAAGGGGAGACAAGCGTTACGTCCGCTATGATGCGCTCACGATCGATCATACCGGCTGGGCCGATTCCGTGCGGCTGAAACCGTCCCATCGAGATGCAGGGCATGGAGTTGTTTTGTGGTGCGAGTTGTTGGCAGAGGGAAGCGATCGTATGTCCCCCTGGTATGCGCTCCCAGTCAACGCAGTTCCGTAACACCTCGTAACAGTCCTGCCGGCAGATGTGGTTCGTATGGTAACCCTTGGTGCAGGGTTTGATCTGCAGCGTGCAGGCGATCGATTTCCAGATCTCGTACGAACACTCGGTCTCGTTGCGTATCGGCAGCAGCACGTTGCCCGGGAAGGGGATGAAGCCCTGCTGGCGCCACTGCTGCACATCGCTCCGGGCCGCCATGTCCGATTGCTGTCGACAGCTGCGGAACAGCTCCGTCGGGCGGTTGTTGAAGTTGCTGCAGAACGACAGCCCGTCGCAGCCCAGTTCGCACGGTTCGTCGACTGCAACGGGAGAATCGGACCAAGGACATGATGGGTTTTTTTGTGTGTAAGGTGCACTCTTGCAGCAGCATGCAGGCTTTTTTCACTCGGATTTTGCTTCCCGAATGTTGTCGCTTAAAATTGTGCAATCCATCGCTCTGATGCTTATTTTGTTTTGAATTGATTTTGAGCATATCAACGGATCCAATTAATTTGTTTACTATGTTTCGATGAAACGTTTATTTATTAGTCAGGTTGGAGATTTAGAAAAAGTAAACTGCTAGAATAGATGCTTTACTACACGCTCCGATTATTCAAACATGATTCTCTACACAGTGAAACCTAGATAAGAAAGATCTTAAGGGAACAGGACAAATTCTTGCTTTTAGAATTAGAGCTAGTCGCTTTCCTCCCTTTTTTTTCATCCCCAACACCAAGAGTGTTTGAGTAATAATATTGTCATTCCATTCTTGGTAGTTGCTGCTACAAACCTGCTACAAATCAATCATGAATGTGTGAAGATCAGTCACATTTTATTATTATATCGATCTAATCGGTCTGATGCAGTGGTCGGCAAAGTATGGCTGACGAGCCGCATGCCCTTTGGCTCCCGGTTTGTGGTTCTTGATAACAAATGAACTGGTTGTAACAAAAATCAAAAGATTGCTATTTTAGCCACTGGAAACTGGAAACACATAATTAACCAACCGGTTGATCTTGCTGTTCCACAGCAAAGACCGACACTGCCCGGTTATGTGATAACATAAATTCTAGTATGCCTGTAAAAGGCTGGCATGACCGATTAGGTTGTTTACACCAAGAAGAAGGAAGGCCGGAAACGTTAGATTTTCATCGTTGCGCCAATGAAGTAGAAGTAGAAGAAAAATAGGATAATTATGTAACAGCACACATATGGCAGCGTATTTTTAAACTACTTGTTAGACAGGTATTGGACAAGAAACTTGAAAACTATAAGAACTGATGGTCAACAGCATTGACTCAACATTCGGTGGCATAAAATGTATACGAGGTAATTGTGTAAAATCATTTTGATGGCATTTAAGAAAAGCTCATTTATACGATACTCTGAACAAGAAATATTTTATTTTTAATATTTTACCAAAAACCTTCCAACATTGGGAGACAATCGAACAAAAATTTACAAACATAAAAGAGTTTTCCATCGTCCTATCGTTTGAATTAAACACCCTTTTTACCTGTTAAA
This sequence comes from Anopheles christyi, assembly GCA_000349165.1. Taxonomy (NCBI): domain Eukaryota; kingdom Metazoa; phylum Arthropoda; class Insecta; order Diptera; family Culicidae; genus Anopheles; species Anopheles christyi. The sequence continues at coordinate 10,523 of KB686713.1, forward strand.
AAACACTCTAAAATCCCCCCATTGACTAAAATCCCCCTCTTCAACATCGCAAATGTGCTGTAAGAAATTTTGGATGGTCCAAATAGCAAAATTCAAATAGTAGATTGGCTGAAAAACGAATAATACAATACAATATATATTGCTTTCTAATGTTGTGATCTAATCTAATTTCCATTGACGAGAGTATTTCCAGTCAATTTTAATTCTTTTGAGATAGTGTAGCTTATTAAAAAAAATTCCCTAATTATTGTAAAAACTGTACTCAAATAAGCATGCAGTTAATTTGGCTTGAAATAAAACACAACATTTCTTGTGGCTTGCTTTCATGCATTTAGTGTATATTATTTCCATTGACGAGACAAAACAAAAAAGAGTGACACGCAAACAAGAACAAGAAAACAAACTGTAAATAGGACAAGTAAGAAAGAAACCCTCACTACACACTGAAACAAGCAGTACATTTTTGCATGGCGCCTTGGCATCATGGAGCGAATAATGAATAAGCTTCACGCTTTACAGCACACGTACATCCATCCATGCACATATACACACAAACACACACAAACACATACAAAAGTACCTGAACCGGGACCGGGCGTCCGGGGTCAGTGTATGGCGGCGCAACGAGGCCGCACCGTATCGGGTGACCATTCGCACACCTTACCTTCGTCGATGCACTGCCGAAGGGCGTGTTCCTCCGGGGCCGCCAAACATTCCTGCTCAAAGTCGACCAAATTCGTCGTCCACTCGTTCGCGTAGGTCGTGGAGCAAAGGCGCCGACACCGGACGGATTCGGCCTTCAGGCAACAGTGCTGCTTGGCCGAATCCATCCCGATCTGGTTGATACGTGACACCTCGTTCGAGTTGGCCTGCTGACCGGCGGTACGCTGCTTGTCCGCCTCCAGGAAACACTTCCACAGCGGTAGCGTTGGCATTAGTGCTCCACATCCGCCCCGGTGCTGTAGCAGATCGATCATTTCCTCCACCGTGTACGGGTCCGTGTCGGTACCGCCGGCAGTAAGCGTTTCGTGACAGACACGGCGACACTTTGGTTCCGGTGAGGCATCACAGCACGGTACATCTGAGAGGTATGCGAGAGGAAGGCATAAGGAGGGATGTTGTTTTACTGGACACTTACCGAGCAGGTGTGTAACTTACATCGCTTCAGGTTCCGGTTGAAGGTCACATCAATGAATCCCTTGATGCACTGCATCACATTACTGTTGTTGGTGCGACAACCCGTCAGTACCCGGTCGCGTAACGCTTTCGAAGGGGTCTGGTAGCGGTGGAACACTTCGCCACACGCTTCGAGACACTCCGCGGTACGGGCGCTGCTGCAGCACCGATGGCCGTCATCCTGACGCTTCAAGCATCCGTAGAGCTGCTGTTCATCACTCGCCCGACAGCCCGTCCGTAGATCGTCCTGCGATGACCCCGTAGCACACACGTGCTGACACCTGACGGACATCGCCAGTGGGCAGCAGATGCGTCCCGGCCAGCTGGCACCGCGTTGTACCGCTGCCATCGTTTCGTTCATGCACTGCCAGAAGGGGACCTGCTGTCGGGGACAGTACTTGCGCACGTCCAGCAGCTTGGCCTCCCGAGAGCCTGGTTCGGAGGCGATGCGTGCCAGTGACAGCTAAGGACAGTAACGGAGAGAGGAAAAGCGAAAGAAAAAAAAAACACGATTAGGTTTAAAAGTGGTAACTATAAATGCAGTCACGATCAGTAGGCCACGCAACAGTTCCACTGGCAGAATCGGTAGTTAAGAATCAGCAATGTTCGGTACAGTGTGTGGGCTTTTCCTGCTGGTTGTCTGTTTGACAACAGCTTCAAGCGAGAACCGTTTAACATCCAAGTCAGCTGCAGCTTCTAGTGTTAGATCCATTCAAAAGTGTGGTCAACATGTGTGCAATGCTGTTCAGATTGCTAGAGAGCTGTTCATTACACCGGCCGCTTGTTTAGGTTCCAGTGATCCATCAGAATTGCAGTTGATCGCATCAGAAGACTCTAGAACAGAGACTGCAAAAGCGCAGTGTAATGTGACGAGATTTGAAGTGCATCCCAAGTACGCTTTTCTGAGTCACAATATAGGAATAGTGGAGCTGAAATGTGGAAAGAATAGACATTACCAGCAGAATAGCTTAATCGGTGATGATAAAAATGAGGAATATCTAGCGCTTGTTGGAGTTAATAAATCTCTCCGGAGAGTGAATGCTTACATGAAGCTCCAGAAGTGTTTTGTATGTAAACAGGAATACGGAACATTCGACTGTGAGCGACAAATATGTTTGAGACCCGTAGAAAAAAACGTGCCAACAATTGAGGTAGGTTGCACAACTTAAAAAAAAGTAATAAATCATAGCTTTATAATATTATGTACATGCTTTATTTGTACAACAGGGTCTTGCAGGGAGCGCCATATTCAACCAGAATCTTGAGCTTGTTGGCATCCTGTCGTACGGGTTCGCTACTGGTAGTTTCGTCGCAGAAAGGGTGCTTTATTACGAACGGTTCCTCGAGCGGACGATGCAAACATTCTACTTCGAAAACAAAGTTTTCGATCAGGGGTCGGTAACCCCTTTAGATTGAAAAGCAATGCAATTATATTTTTTTAATGTAATAAAACGCTCTATTTGAGTTTTTTCAAACCAGCTCAAAGTTGACCACTTTGACAAGACATACCACTTCAAACAAGACTAAAGCCTCGAATAAACGTATCATATTACATAAAGGTGTACGGTTGAACATTCTTGAACAAACAAGCTAATCACTAGTCTCATATATCTGATTAGATTTGAAGTTAGATATGTTCTATACTGTTTATCGATTTACTGTATCACGCGGACAAACACTGTATGATTTGTTAATTTGGTTAGTTAATTTCAATTTGTTTAAATACCGATGTTGGATTGGGTATGATGGGCTGGTACCGGAGTACAATCGTTCAAAAACTGAATGGACAGAGCTGTCATACGCAAAACTGATAATGGTTATTAGTCACACATAGCCAGCCTATAAGATAAGCCATGACCGACTGCAGGTGTTACGCCACATAAGATTGATTCTTCTTATGTTATTTCTTAAATATTATTGAGTGTTTGTTGTCGTTGCGATCAAATAGTTACATAACCGACGTGAACAATTTTCTACAAAACCACAAAATTACTACTGTGTGTAACATATAATAGCTCCATAAGACAACCAACAATGACGGAGCACCATTTGGAACACAGTCTAGATTACAACTGTACAACATGCCTGACAACTGTTACAACTGTCTGATGCCTGAGAGAGCAAGGCTTTAATTTTTAATTCGTTTCTGTGCCGGTTTTTTCACATACATATATTGTCATAGTTAGCCTAAAGTCTTGAAAACTTGAGGGGAAATTTGTTTTGAAATTTGAAACGTAACAGAACATCATAAATTGTTTTTATACTCCAGTAACATTACTTACAGAATCAGTTTTAATAAAAAAAACGTCATTTTCCGAGTGCTCAACATTTTAGATTCAATTTTTTTTATCAAGTCCCAAATTGTATTGCATTGTTGCGTTGTGCTTTATTTATGTCTGTTTTCATGTGGTAAGTGGAATTTATGGATTCAAATAAGTTTATTAGTTTATTTGATTATAAACAGGCACGGGAAACAGTTAAGTTTAATAGAAACACATTTATGTTGGTTAAATGTTCATAATTATAATTTAAAAGAATTTGAAAAAAAAAAAAAAAAACTTTGATGATCTTGCAAGTTGCGCACCCCTGTACCAGATAGATAAGACAACCTATTTCTCACGAGAGAGACATTTTAATAGTGGTACAATAAAATAATCCTGTAGCCTCATTAATGCATGCATCTACTCTTTTTTGTATTGCGGTCCAACGTATCGTTGAGTGGTGGGCCATCAATATGCAACTGTTGTGAGAATTTACTTAGCA
>KB686724.1:0-14459 GCA_000349165.1 Anopheles christyi
GCCGAATGTGTAATGCCACAGGCAATCGAGACTACTTTTGCGTTTGGGTTGAATTCATTCCTCCCGAAGAGCGCTGGTGGTATACGGATAGGTGTCGGTCGGTGCTGCACCTCTGGACCGAAACCAAGGATACCGTAGCCCCAAGAAAATACATCTCCGTTTTCTGCCAGAGAAAGGGAGAGAGAGAGAGAGAGAGAGAGAGAGAGACAACACACTGTTAATACACCATCCAACCAGAACCACAATAATATAATCAGAACCAGAATATTGCTATTTACCGTTTAATACAAGACAGTATGAGCCGGCTGCTGCAATGTCGACTATTTTGCCGCACTGCTTCGCGAAGGTAAGGTGCCGTGGGGTATTAATTTGTGGATTGTCGTGAGCAACTTCACCTAGTTGACCGTATTCCGAATTACCCCATCCAAAAAGATCGCCTTTATCTGTGGGAACAAAATTCGGATAAAATAACGTAGTTGTTGAAATAAGGGTTGTTCATTGTAACAATCACGTGCACACACACACACTTACCATTGATGGCCAGTATCGTATCACAGCTACTTGAAACCTTCAGAATCCGTTCACCCTTTACATCACCCTCCGCGGGACCGGGTGTATCGATCAACCCGTAGCGACCCTGTCCGGCTTGTCCATCATCACTCCAACCGCAGGAATAAACACGGCCCGCTTCTGTCAACATTAAGCTGTGATCCTGTCCACATTCGACGGCTTGGATCGGTTCTTCCAGCGTGATGGTATTCACCACCGGGTTGCGGAAATAATCTTCATCGGCGACTATTTTCCGACCGCATTGTCCATATGCGTTGTTACCCCATGCAAGGACGGACCCGTCTTCGGTAAGTGCCAGCACGTGTGCTCGTCCAGCACTCACCCGATAAATACGCTTCCGTTGTTCGCTTTTCACTGAGCTAAGATCAATTGGTGCCGGATAGATGATCAATTCCAGTGCTTTCGTATGTGATCCCGGAGCTTTCTGCACGCCCAGCTGACCGTCTGTATTAATACCGGTACCCCACACTTCCGTCCCATCCGGCTTTTGCACCACATACACCGTGAATCCATATCCGGCAGCAACATCTGCCACGGTATGACGTCCTTCGGCAAAGCTTAGTCTGCTTGGATGCTGCACCGTATCGGTGAATATTTGGGCCTGTTTCTTCAGAGACGTTTGCATACCCAGTGCCCCCGTTGCGGCCAAACCCCACACATACACACGGCTGTTAGTCGGTTTTGCTACCGGGAAACGATGCAATGGCAAACGCGAAACATCTTGGCGCAGCACACTGCGTCTGGAGCTGGAGGCGTAGAAACGGGTGCAGGTTTGCGCACAATTCGATAACTCCCGCAAACATGACCGACTGTATTGTAATGCAGATTGCATTTTATCGGCAGCTTTTATTTATACACTCAAAGGTTGCTGAGCTGACGCATTCCTCCCCCGTTTCATGTTCAACTGTTTGTTTTGCCACATTACATAACCTCACACATGTGGATTGTGCCCTTTTTGACAGATCGAGTTCGCAGAGTAACGCAACACCGTAGTGAGTTTGTTTGTTCCCCTCGTTGCGGGCGATAGAGAATATCTATTTTAGCCTTTTATTATAAGTCAAGTAGAAAATTCGATTCGACATTCACAACAGACGATGGCACACCGACTGGTAAGAGTTGCATAAAAACTGGATTTAGTTCTGGTGCGTTTAACAAATACCCTCTTCTCTTGTTTCAAGACCGCTGTCCTCAACTGTGCACTGGCATATTCTGGAACTGCTGCTCGTTCCTTTCGCCATTCTGCCTTCACTTGCACAAACCGCATGTACGAACCTGACTACCTAGAGGTAATTATTTTATTCCTCTTCTTAGTAAAATTACCAGCTCGACGTCCTTCGGAGACAGCGTTATTCTGGCACGATGCAGGCAGCACTTGTACGCATCCTCAAATAGTTGCACCATAAATAGTTCTGTCGATTCATGCATTGCCTCCAGTGCCTGTGGCGTGATGCGATACCGATAGTCAAACAATTCACGCACCAGTCTTCCAAAGGCCGCCCGCGGAATGAGCATGTTCCAGGTTAGCTGAAGTTTAAGGATGTCCTTTAAAAATGGTGCTACTCGTTGTTTTCCCTTTTTGGACCGGGGCACATTTTTCGAAGTTGGACGAAGCGGGGGATCGGCTGACAATGATCGACGTTGTGAGCTGGAGGCTACAGGCTCTGCGGAGTTTGACGAACTGGTGATACTTCGACTGCGTCGGTCACGCCGAAATGCATCTTCTTCCTCCTCATCACTGAAAGGCGTAAGCTGCCGGGATTGGCTACGTGATGTTCTGGGGTCACGTCGTAGATCGACTGACCGCGATCGGCGTGTTGTTCCTGAGGCAGTAGATCTAGGAGAGAGCGAACTGGTGCTGCTTAGACTGCGTCGGTTACGCTGAGACGCATCCTCTCCCTCCTCATCACTTTCAGAAGAAGTTGTAAGCTCCCGGCCTCGGCTACGTGATGATCTGGATTCGTTATTCTTTTCTGCTTTTCGCGACATTGATCTTGGAGCACTTTTCTGTCGTGGCATTTTGTTGATTTATCTTTCTGGAAACACGGTTCGAGGAAGTAGCTGATATTCCGTCGGATGACCGTTATTTGTATTGATGCTCAAACGACGCCTTGGAATGACAGTTAAAACGTCAGAATGGCAAAGTTGTTCTAAAAGAGGGGATTTTGGTACAACGTTGCATGATAACAATTTTGATTCAATCTTTTGTTTTGCAGTTACTGAAACCGAAATATCCGCTGTACGAAACGCTGAACGTAACGATCAAGGGCTATGACTATCCGCTGCTTGAAAGTTACCAAAAGTTCATTCACAATGTGGCCGATTCGATGGATTTGGAGATAGCGGACGGTTATGCTCAGCCACCACAGAAGTTGAACGTGCAAAAGTTTAAACCAAACTCGAGCATAATTGATAGCGAATACAAGCTGACCGTTTACGAGCGAACGGTGCAGGTGGAGAAGGTTCAGGCACCGCTGTATCCGCTGTTGTTGCGTACCCTCCAAGCGGCCCTACCGGAAGGGGTCACGCTGAAGGTGACGGAGCACACCTGGGAGCAGGAAGAAGCTCGCTACGTACCGGATCGGGACCTGAAGGAGCTGAAGCAGCAGCTTGACGAAATGGGTGGAGCATCTAAGAAGAAATAAAAAGAGTAATTTAAAGTTGGTTTTTGTAGTCGAAAAAAATGTATAAATATTTTGGAGTTTTCCGCAACGGGAAGGAGGAAAGGAAGGATGGAAAAATAAGGAAGTCGCGAACGTACGTAAAAACGTTGTACTAAAACTTGTTTGTCAGCTGTTATGCTTGAGCAACTCCCCGACACTCAGGGGTTAATGTGAATCATTGTTGCGAGGGATAGTGTGTGTGTGTGTGTATGTACGTATGTTGTTCAAAACAAATCAGTTCTTTGGACGAAGCAGGCAGCCACAACGCAACAGCGTACACACTTTCACCATATGGAGCTGGAACAGGCATTTCTTCAACTTTCGACCAAGTTCCTCTTTCTGCACGGTGGCAGCCAGATTGCAGACTATCGAAATGAAATCAACACACTGCTCAACGAACTGAACGGTCTAAATTATCGAGCAGCAAGAATTAGTGATGTTCGCTCTCCCGTCCGGCTGATGGAATCGTTTGTCAACATTCCCCCGCACGAAGACACGTTGGTAGTGAAGGCATGCTTTCTCATCAAATCGCTCGTCGGTCGGCAAAAAATCGTACTACCGGAACCGACAGCACACTCGTTGATTGTCTGGTTGCGAAAGTGCCTCGAGCGACGGTTCTATCAGGTTGCCTGTGAAGCGCTGGGAACGATGCAGTTACTGTTCTGTCGATGCAATGACATTTCACAGGTAAGGAAGGGATGAGGGAAGGGGATCTGTTGTAGTGCCGGATAACCAAGCGATGAGGGTTTTGCAAACGAGAAATGGCTCATTTAGTAATGCGTTGACGGTTTCATTTTAGCTTCTTGAATTTTTCATATCAAACAATGGAATTCTAGTCAACGTGCTAGCTGATCCAGACTACCGACGAGTGGAGCCGAAGACGATCACTTCCACGCTCGTCGATCAATGCAGCTCGAGTGAGCTCTATCTGGCAGTTCTTCTATGTCTAGAGTCGATACTGATGTGCTCCGAACCGTTTGGGGCCGAAGTGTTCGAAACGTATCTTCCGGTAGTAGGAAATGCAGTGCTCGATTTAATATTTAAAGCACGGTCGGAGTCTTTCACCGAATTCGCCTATTATAGCCTTGCCACAGCTTCAGTAAATTGTCTACGCATAGTGGTCTCACTGGATGAGTCAGGTGAGTGGACAAATTCTCAGCTTGGTCGATTGATTGGAGCATCAAAGGCCTTCATAATGTATGGTATTCCGGACGTGGCGAAATTACTGCCCCAGCGGGTACCGGTATCACAACAAGGCATCCCAGAACCCCAACACATACCAATTAGCAAGGGAGGAAAAACGGCCAAGACGCGTAAAACGCGAACTCATCCCAAAAATAGGCGAGGAGGTTCAAGGAACAGTGGGACAGGGGGTCGAGAGAAACAACCGACCGATGGAGAGATCAACCGGCAGCCATATTCGGAAGCAAGCATCGTGTTGGAATGTAAGTACAGATAATCTGGCATTTGTTTACAGTTTGTACTAACAGAAATGTCCCTTATGACAGGGTCCTCCAAGTGCCATCCACCGTTAGCCGGATGTTATCATACGAGTGATTCGGATTTTTCCGAAACTGAAGCAACCTCCCCTCGTGCGCAGGTAGAACGTCATCGTTCTGCAAAACTACGACAGGGCGCATTGATGCTGATCGGTACGCTAGCACAACACGTTGAGAAACGCATCATGTTCGGGTACTGGCATGCACTGTTTCCCGACGAAACTCGCACAGCCGCTACAGTTTCCCTGCTAAACTGTGTGCTGCGGGATCCATCTCCCAAATGTCGCATTGCGGCCATCCAAGCCACATCGTTCCTGCTTTACAAATCGAAACCGTTCTTGATACAGGCCGAAAGTAGTAAGAAACCGCTCGTATCGTTTACACCGTTTTCCGTTACGCTCGGGAACATGGTGATTGAAATGTATGCTATGCTTACGCAAGCACTCACCCTCGAAAGTGATCTAACCGTGCTGACGCAGCTGCTGAAGGGCCTTACAGTGTTCATCCAGGCAACACCGTTTCATCGTTTACGCACCGGAATCGCGAGTCGGTTTGTGAAGATAGTGCGCCCCTTGGTACGGCACCGGGATCCGACGATAAAAGTGGCCGCCCTGATGGTGATGGGCTTTTTGATTTCCGTTGCGGATATGACAGAAGAAATTGCTGGGCTGGTGGGGATAAAAAAACTATCATTAGTACCTACGGGTAACGTAGCACGCAGTAAACCAGTTGCAAAGGCGTAAGAGTTATTTGTTGGTGAATGGTGACGAAGTTGTGTTTAGTGATTTTGATTTTTGTTCCCATTTTAGATTTGATCTTGAAGTAAGCCAAGAAGAGCACGAGGAGGAGGAAGCACTCGATTCTGAGCCGGAGGATGACCTCCTGAGGCCATCGAGAGCAACACAGGTAGACAATTTCAACGACAAGAGCAATGAAGGAGAAAGCAGCTGGTTGCTTCATGTTGCGTTAGAAAATTTGGGAGTCAACGGTGTCGCGTGTTCGGTGATGCCCGTTCGTATGGAATGTCTTCAGGTGCTGTGTGCTATGGCCAGTCATTTTTCCTTGCTTGCCGACCATCTTCCAATGGTGGCTCAAGCATTAGTGAACGCTTTTGGTGATCCACTTTCCGAGATCAAACTGTATGCGGGACGTTTGTTGGACCTACTTGGACATGCCATACACACGGCCCTTCTGTTACAAGGTGAGCTTAGATAGAATGGTTCCCGCTATGGTTCCAATTAATGATGAATTAATACGAATTTCTTTAAAACAGATAAGATCGACCAAGAACAGTTGAATGTGGCACTTGAATTCTGGACCACCATTATGCCTACCGTGACGGAGCAGATACAGGATGTGTATCTTATTGCCACGTTGCGTTCCGTGTGCTGTGACGCACTCGGCAATATAGGCGTTCATGTGTATGAAAAGTTCCCGGTAAGATAAGCAAGCAGGCCGTTTTGATATGGAAGTATTGTCTATAAAATTAACTCTAACATTTAAATCTCCTTGTAGAGGGACCGCCAACTCGCATTGATTTCGCTGCTAACTGGTTGTACTTTTGATGACGATAGTGCCGTATCGTCGGCGGCAGCACGCACCCTATCGGTCTACATACTGTTTCCGTCCCTACGAGACGATGTGTGCTATGTAGAAAATACAATCGAATCGATTTTGAGGATAATGCGCGATCCCAATCTAACGGCACGAATTAAAACAAGCTGGTCGCTTGGTAATGCTACCGATGCGCTCATACTGAATCAGCAACATCATTTTCAGCACGAGTCAACACCGCTGGAAGAATATTCTATGATTAGTGATGAGTTGATGCGACGCATACTGGAGTTGGCCCTGGAATCTGCCTCGGATAATGATAAGGTTCGTAGCAATGCTGTACGCACGATCGGGAATGTGTTGCACCTTTTGCGACCGACACAGCTTCAGCACCCGAACTGGGCCGCTCTGTACCGGGATGCAATTGATCGGCTGATACAGAACGTAACCGTTTCTAGCACGGTGAATGTGAAGGTGAAATGGAACGCCTGTTATGCGCTAGGAAATATTATGAAAAACGAAACCTTTTTCCTGTCCGGCGCAGGCAGTGGAAGCTGGGAAGGTCGAGTGTTTCCTGCGCTGTGTGAAACGGTTGTACGTTCGCCCAACTTCAAAGTACGAATAAATGCTGCCCAAGCACTGTCAATCATTGGTAAGCGAGCACACTATGGTGCGTTTTACCAGCAGACCTGGATTGCTTTGTTGCAAGCACTCGAGCAATCGGACAATTTGGTGGATTACAACGAGTACAAGCGAAGGGACTCGCTGCAAGAGCAGTTGTGCCTTTCTTTGGCTCATCTATTGCGTCTCTCGACCAGAGAAGATGTTGTATCGATGGCAACGGTGCTGTTGCCACTTTACGATGCAGTACGGGCCAACTGGGTGCGTGTGATAAGTCGCATATTGCCAGAGAAGAGTGCCGTGCTGCTGGAGTCCTATCGCGTACTGATGGAGTTGCGCAAGGGTAAAGTTGAAGGTGAGTCGATATCTGCATCGTCGTGGGATTTGCTACTAAAATGTTTTAAGGACGCAGACGTTTGCTAGCCGGAGGCAGTACAATATGTGGTGCTAATAAAGGGTGTCCCCCGACATTTTGATATTCTTTCTATATGGCAGTTATTACATTAGAGTGTTTGTAATGATATGGTGTGCAATTAAAAAGTTTATTGATGTCAGATGCTAAATGTAAACTACTGTCCCTAATTGCCAGTTTGCTGCATTGGAACGTCGTTTTCTTCGCCATTAGATCGAACCGCACTCATCAGTTTTGCACAAGTCTGGTACAGCAACGGCTCCCCATCCATCGTTTCTCGCAGCTCGCGGCACATTTGCTCAAAGGTGGACTCCTTCAGCTGTCCCATCTGAATGGCCGCACGAATGATTTGTTCGTCGATCGGACCGATGAGGAAAAAGATTGCTTCCCGTACCTCCGCACAGGCCGTTTCCACATCAAATTGACCACCATCGTCTGCGGGCTCTTCCTCCTCCATCGACGTACCGTTCTCCGCTGTACGCGCTGGTTCTTCCGTTGGTGGGTTTTTAAGTGCCTCAGCTAGTTGATCATAAATTTTCACCAAAAAAATGAACGATTCTGCCCGAAAGTGGTACATAATGCCGCTGTAAATGTTGCTGATCGACACAAAGATACAGATGTGATTTTTTGTAACAGGAAATAGTACACTTTCCTCCACGAACGAGGACAGCACACGATGTACGCATTGATCTACCTCACTTACGTATGCTTCATACAATTCATTTGCATTCACGATGAAGTGCTCATGTATCTCGAGGAAACGACGCATAGTTTTAATATCCTTTAGGGTGAGTGTATCTTCATCGAACCCATTACTGCCAGATGCGCTCTCCGTTTCGGGTAACGTTATCGGATACAACTGTTTAAACGCCTCGAACAGTCCCTCCAGCAGACAGCTCTTTGCAAACAGACGATAAAACTCGTTCAGTTGTGCATAATCCACTTCCGCTTCGGTGAAACGGTTGATCATTGCGTTCACCGTCTCGGCTGTGTGTTCCAATAATGCCCGGTTTGTGCTGGTGGCAAGGATGAGTGCTAGTTTTTCCGTCAGATTGTCCACCTTTTTCATCACACCAAACCAATGGTATCGTTCATCGTCGGACCGATCAAAGAGGGTCGTTAGGGTGCGCATCAGTTGCACCAGCACCGGTGCATCGGAAATGGAAAGAAAATCACAGAAAGTCACTAGCAGGTTGCTCTGCAGGTAGAACAGTTCGTGCATCTCGTCCACACAGCACATGTTGCCGATGATGCCAAACAGGATCTCGATTAATCGGAAGTCCTCGGAATCGGCGGCAAGCGCTAGGAACAGTTCGATGACATCCTGCTCGAGCAGGAAACGTACCACGTCCGGTTCAATCGTCATGTCCCACAGATTGCAAAGATCTTGTTCGAATTCGTCGTCTTCCTCCAGCAACCGATTGCCTTGTTTCGAGAGCTTCAGGATAGTTGACAAGACAAACCGTTCCGAGTACATAGTCTCACCGATTCGATCTCCTTTAAGGGTTTGTAGTTTTTCTTGCAGTTTTGCTTCATCTTCCTCCTCGGGTTCTTTGCTGGAATGTTCGTTTTCATCTTGTGTTTTGTGTTCGTCGGTGGTGGCACTATCCGAGCTGCTTTTTGGTTCCTGTACATTTGTTTCTTCGGAATGGTCCTCTTCAGCATTGGAAGATTCCCTATGTTCCATGTCTTCACTGGATTTGTCAATAATATCACTAACATTGTCCATCGTACTTATCTATTTTGTTGTCTATCAAATGTTCAATTATGTGTGCGAGTATGATAATAATTAGTTTGTTTATATTTAACCGGTAGAAGCAATTTCGGGACAACTGTTTACAGCGATAAAAGCGTCCATGAATGGAGCAACTGTCAGGTTATTAGAACAACTCGCTGTCAGTTTGACAGTTACCAGAAAAAACGCGTGCAGACGTAAACAGAACAGCAAAACAAAACCTCGTGTTTCTGCGGGCGTGGAAAATCGTTTCCCATTTTGCAAGTGATTTTGTGAGTACAATATGAGTGCGATGGCACTTGATGAAGTGCCCGGCTTTTCGCTGCACAAAGCCGAAGTAGATTACGACGATGAGGAGGATGGGTTCGGTGGAAAGAAGGGCAAGAAAAAGTCCGGCGGATTTCAGGCCATGGGTCTGAGTGCGCCGGTATTGAAGGGCATCCTCAAGATGGGCTATAAGATCCCGACACCGATTCAGCGCAAAACCATTCCCATCATAATGGATGGACGCGATGTGGTTGCAATGGCAAAGACCGGTTCCGGTAAGACGGCATGCTTTTTGATTCCCATGTTTGAAAAGCTGAAGCTACGAGAGGCGAAGGCGGGCGGTGGCGCTAGGGCGCTTATTCTCTCGCCAACCCGTGAACTGGCCATACAGACGTTTAAGTTCATCAAACAGTTGGGTCGGTTTATGGATCTGAAGACGATTCTGGTGCTCGGTGGAGACTCGATGGATTCCCAGTTCGCAGCAGTACACACGTTGCCGGATGTGATTGTGGCTACGCCGGGTCGATTTTTGCATCTGTGCGTGGAGATGGATCTGAAGCTAAATTCGATACAGTACTGTGTGTTTGACGAGGCGGATCGACTATTCGAAATGGGTTTTGGTGAACAGTTGACGGAAACGATCAAGAGAATGCCCGAATCGCGTCAGATGGTACTGTTCAGTGCAACTCTCCCGAAATTGATGGTGGACTTTGCAACGGCTGGCCTATGCCAACCGGTGCTGATACGATTGGATGTAGAATCGAAGATACCGGACACGCTCGATCTGAAGTACATCTATTGCCGACCGGCAGAACGGTACGCGACGCTGTTGGTGCTGTTGCGTGAAATCATCCCCAGTACAGCGCAAACGGTCATTTTTGCCGGTACGCAGCATCACGTGGAACTGATATCGTTGGTAAGTAGTGTAGGAATGTTTCTTTTTATTTAATATCTCAAGTAATCCATTTCTCTTTATACAGATGCTGACGAAAGCTGGTGTTCCTAATAGCCACGTTTATTCCGGACTCGATGCCTCGGCGCGTAAGATCAACACGGCCAAATTTACGCACCACAAGGTTAATGTACTGGTCGTAACGGACATTGCAGCTCGTGGACTCGATATACCGACGCTAGATTTTGTTATAAATCTTCACTTCCCGGGCAAACCGAAATTGTTCATCCATCGTGTTGGACGATGTGCGCGTGCTGGACGTAGCGGAACGGCATATTCAATCTTTTCCAACGACGACATCGCTCATCTGATCGACCTGCACATGTTTCTAGACCGACCGCTCGATGTAGCCGATCGGAATACGTTTGGAATCGTTCCACCGGAAACTCAGGAAACAGAGCACTTGCTGGTGCAGGAGTACACACAGCACGTCGACCTGGCCACTGCGTATCGGGTAAGTAATAATGCGTACAAGCAGTACATCGTAACGCGACCGGCAGCATCGGCCGCTTCAAACAAGCGCGCAAAGCAGTTTAAAATCGATGAGCTGGGTGTACTGGAAGACTTTCAGCGAGAAAACACCGAGCCTGACGCTGGGGCCAAAGGAAAGAAGTGGAAAAAGGGAAAATTGATAGCGCTGAAGAATAAGGGCAAAAAAGAAGGGCCGAAGGAAGATAAGCAACAGGAAAAAACGGTGACTGCCAGCGGCAAGTCCGCCATTGATTCGGATGCGTTTAGGAACGATTTTTTGGCGCGCATGAAAAATTATCGTCCAAATGCAACCATTTTCGAGCTTAATCCGAAGGCACACGCCCGCGAGCTGGTTGCGATGACACAGAAGCGTGAAGCGGATGAGGCAAAGATTGAGAAGCATAAGCGTAAGCTGGCTGAGCTGGAGCAGGAGGAACAGGACAAGCAGAAGAGCAAGCAAACCCCGGAGGAGGACAATGAAAGCGTGAAACGTCGCAAGGGTGCGACTCGTGATGAGGAGCACTTCATCGCGTACCAAGCGAAGGATGCAATTGAGGAAGATGGGTACGCGATCGACAATTTCTCGCGTCAGGCCAATTCGGCGGAGCTTAGTGTGGTGGGTGATACGGCCGAAGGACAGCGGATGCACCGTCAGCTGCAGAAGTGGGATCGAAAAAAGAAGAAGATGGTAAACGTGGAAAATCCGAAGGCGGGTAAGATACGTACGGAGCACGGTGTATGGATTGCGGCGTCGTACAAGACCGGTCGTTATGACAAATGGAAGGAGCGCACAAAGCTGGATGAAAAATTGTTAGCGGAACAGGCGCAACAGTCGGATGATGAGAATGGCGATGGGGCGGCACCGAGTGTGCCGATTGTACAGCGCCATTATCCGACCACGCACTGGGGACGGCACAATGCCAAAACCGATCTGCGTAAACTGCGCGATCTGGATCTAAAGACGCCCGAGCAGATAGTGAAGAAGCGTATGGAGAAGGAAACGAAAATGGCACGCGAGAAGGCCGCACGATTGAAAAACATTCAGAGAAAGAAGCGTGCGTTGAAAAAAGGGAAGAAAAGTAGCAAAGGAAAGTGATGGTGTCGGACAAAGGTGTCGATTGTGAACGGATTTTGTTGCAAAGATTCACAATAAAGAAGTAAATATTATTCGGCACAATCGAAATATGTGGCAGACGACGAATGAAAGAAATGAAGGGCGATGTGAAGCTCCGAATAATAAGAAATTGTACCTTTATATCAGGCTGCATTAACAAAAATGAAAAATGAAAAAATAAGCATCCTAAATAAGAAATTGTTCCAACAAAAAAAAGCCTTGTTCGGACTCCTAGTTTGTTCTTCTTTTAATTATCACTAACAACGTTATAAATCATCTCAGGTAGAATAATGTCGTAAAGAACATACCTGTCCAAAGCCACCCCAACCGTCAGGTAAAAGGGAAAACGTTAATCGAATGAATTTTACACAAAAAGGGACAAGAATGTATATTGATGTTGCACCGGAAGGAAGCTTTCGGAGGAGACAAGATAATCTTTATCGCGGGTTATCGTTTCTGTTTTACTTCCTTTCCTCTTCCCTCTATTTAACTGTTCCCGGCCATCGAAAATTTGGGATGGGTGATTTTTTTTTGTTGTAGATTTTTGTTTACTGTATGCGACAGTGAATGATAAAGAATGAAACGCTTCTGCCTTTCTTCGACTAGAAGGCAAAAAGCGTAAGTTTATTTCGATGTCTTCATTATCCGGTTTGGGATGGGATTCATTTGGAAAGTCTAGGGAAAGCTTCTTTTCACAATAATTAGATTCCTGGGCCCCTCCTGCTAAAGCGATACGAATAAGTACGTGTTCCCGTTTTTCTTATAGAATGTTACATTAATTACTTAAGCTGGTCGGTTTTTGTTCAGTTCTGCTATAAAGGTAGATCCAGGGTTGGCCTAGATTTTGGCTCGCTTTGAGATATCATGAGGTGGTTTATCAGGATCAAGGAACCAAAGCTTGGTTCCAAGGTGTGCTTTTATACGGGGAAGTCCTAGTAATAGAATCAAGGGCAAACGTCGATTTACCATTCAGTAGTCCTTGCCGAACGAAACGCGTGTATTGCGTGCTAGCCTTGAGTCAGACCAAATCGCATCATAATAATCATCATCAAGAACTACAGGTCACAGGAACTACGTCTGGCGTCTGGGGTTGAGTTCAGGGTTCGGCTAGCATTTTTTGTACCACGCAGGAAATGGAATGATGTATAGGTCGAAGCACTTTTTATGCTCTCATTCTATTCACCATTCCCTTTCTACACCCCATTTTGTCTAGTTTTCGGATATTCAGACGACGATTTCCCGAAGTGTTAGACAAAACCGCCACGCGCCCAGCATGGCACGCTGCTGGCGACTACTTTACTTCCCTCGGAAACGAATGGGGTGCTAATAAGAAATTACATCCATTAGCGGGACGGAACAGTCCGATTCTAAATGCAGAAAGGGAGATCAGTTTTCAGCGGAATTCTATAACGGAAGCATACGGGTGTTTCAAAATAATCTAAAAACGCAAAGGGGAAATGGTCCTAATGTTAACCACCATTGTATTCCGGTAGCTTATCGAGCGAGGGAAAGGTTATGCGTTTGGATGTGAAGTGACTAATTCAATAATTTCCAATCGAATGTACCCTTATGTCCCTTATTAGGACCATACGAATGATAAAAGCTGATTCGATTTCTGGAAGAAAATGATGGCATCCGCGGCAGCTGTTTTCCTGTGGGTATTTGTTCGATTCAGTACTTACCATTGATGGTTTTAATGTTACAATGACGAAGAAAAAGTACGAGAAGCTGGTTCAATTCGTTTAAAGTCAACAAACAGATCATTGTTGTTAAATACTGATGCTCTGCGAGGCCGGTTCTCTGGATGTTCAGTGAATTGATCTTTGATTTATGAAAATCTTTAATAGTGCGGGAAAAGTAGGCGATATTTATTTAATAGTTAATAGTGTACTAACGATTTGAGAAATTATTTCACTCATTTAAAATTGATCTGTTTGGTAGAAAATCAGTTTTTTACCAATCTATCTATAATCTTTAGTTCATATAAAATTGACCGCAAATTCAAGAGGCTTCATAATGCAACCTGGCAACATGTTTATTTTATTAACGTGGAACAAAATGTTTATTTTCTTACATTAGAAGCATAGAAAATATTATTTGAAACTTTTAATTTGAAATTTTTCGAACGATCAACTGTGGTATCATCGCTCCATATCGTTTACTCCATCTGTTAGGTTGCTCTTCTCTCTCACTCGTGTGTCTGGAAGGGAAAGGGATAATCAAAATACAATGGCACTGAGGAGATCTGTGTGTTTCTGGATTTGGACATAATTTTCCATTTTAGGGCATTCCGCTTTAAAAAGTCAATAACACCGAAAATTTGTGATTTAAGCATTAAGCAAAAACTTATTTAAATTGAATAATCGTAGAAAAAGATTTGTTACTTGGGACTATTTGGCTAAAATCCTGGCTGCACAATGGGCTATCCAGCGTCGGGAAATGTTCGGCGATTTGCGGTAAACGCAGATAGTGGCATCTCTTTCTATCTACGCTGAATGTGTCTCGTTTACGCTGATGGACCAGATTTCGTGTCAGTGTTTGTTGTGGCAGCCATTTTTTGTCACTCACTATAAGTCAAAGCGTACGGATGTGCGTCTGTCGCGT
>KB686735.1:0-14360 GCA_000349165.1 Anopheles christyi
GGGGGGGGGGGGGGGGGGGGGGATGAAACCACTGCACATTGTGCAAATGCGTGCCCTGTATTCAGGAACCGCTTGTAGCAAAAGGGTAACAGATTCGTGTACGTATATATAATATATATTTTTTGTCGTTTTGTTTTTCCACCCGTTTTAGGAACTCTAGAGCAAAGGTAATACAAACACACAAAAGCTCGGAAGAAACACATAAATAAAAACCACACAACGCATAGCGAACGAATAATACGCCTGTCAAGCGACACCCTGCCGGGGAGAGTTTTGTATCTCGCAGTCTTTTAGCAAGCCCTCGAACAACTTGACCAGATTGTCGATACCCTCGAGATAGTTACGATCGACGGACGGTGGTTGCTGGTCCGTCGGCGAAAGCGGAAACGTGTGGGCAAAGTCGATCATACGTGCCTTCGCCCAGATCTTTTCCTCGTACGAGCCGACCAGGTTGTCCAGCATGAAGGTGTAGTTTTCCTTCATTATTTTTATGTCCTACGAGTGTGGAAAAGAAGAAGAAACAGAAAATATGCCGTTGGTCAAAAAGTGGCGCAGGATGAATATTTCTGGTATGTTGCAGCTTCTTTACTTTCGTCAGCTGTTTCTAGTACAGGATCCAATTACTGTTGGCAACAACATTGACAACCTTCTTGGCAAATATCCTTCCCTTTATACTTCGTTTAAGATAATATGTGGCATACGTTTAACGATCACAATTTGTCGTTTTTTTTAAACTCTGATTGTATCTAAAGGAAGCATAAAATGAGACTCAGGATCTTTTACAAAGATAGGATCATGTCTTGTAAAAACCAACTCGCATCGAGTAGCGACCCCCATTCTAAAGCCGAATAACTATGCTAAGCACATCCAAGAGAAGGCCTTTCCCTGCATACCTGTTCGTAGTTATGATTGGTGGAGTGACTGCGCTGTATCTGGAAGTAGTGCTGCAGCGGTTCCACATCACCCAGCTCATTGACCGAATTCGTACAGAACACTGGCGTACCGGGGGAACTGCAACTGCCTGCAGCCCCGGCAGAGGCTGACGTCGGTGTCGGTGGGTTCGGTGTACGGGGTGACTTCTTGCCGCCGTGCAGCAATACCGGCTTCAGTCGACGGGCATCGTACACGAGCAGCACCGAGCTGGCGTACAGCCGGAAGGACGTTTGCGTGCGGGCCCACTTCTGAATGTTCCACAGGTCGGTCAGAAACTGTATCAGCTGCTGCCGGCAGAGGCCCCCGTCCGCATTTAAAAAGCGACGCAAAGCATCCTTCACCGTGACCTCGGTCAGCTTCTTGCCGTACTCTTTACCGTACCGTTGCAAACGGCCAGTTTGCAGGGAGTAGAACTGAAAGCCCGGTATGCAGAAGCCGTACGCTTCACGGCTCTCCACGTACTTGGACGTTTCGTAGCGCCGCTTTTCCTCCGTCGCGGTTGGGTCCCACGAGCGGCGACCAATTTTCACATCCATTATGCACGGTTCCAACATGCCCTGGGTAAGGTCTTCCAGCTTGAGAAAGTCAATTAGCTCACCACCAATCGGTAGCTTCTGGTGGCCACGATACTGTGGCGTTAGTTCGCGCAACAGCACAAGCTCCCGCATCTCGCTGGAAGCTTGCTGTATCTGTTCGTAGAACTTAATTTCCCGCTGGCCAGCGAGCAGCTTTGCGACAGGCTTCAGCACGGATCCATCGTCGATGCTTTTCAGCAAACCTGTGTTGAGTGGTAAAAGGAAAGAGAGAGAGAGAGAGAGAGAGAGAGAGAGAGAGAGAGGAGGTTTATTTTATATTATGTTTTATTGGAACAAAAACACTTGCTTACCCAATGAATCAGTGCCTTTGTGAAAGGCATGTCCCGCTACCTGGCAGGGCAGTGGTAGAAACCCATCCGGTAAGGAGGGACATTCGTCAGGCGACTGCATACCATACCCGAGCGGTGATTTCTTCCCCTGACTGGCTGCCGCCGTACCAGCTCCGACAACGTTCAGCGTCGTCGGACGGTTGGTAGACGAGGTTTTCCTCTTTTGGTACGGTGGTAACTTCAGTTGGCTCATCTTGACTTTCCACCACAAACAAACGCACGCAAAGGGCACGGGCAAACTAATGGCCAGGCGATGCGGGTTCGCGGGCGTCGTCATTTTATCATTCGAAGGTTCAAGACAGGTTCTATTATCATTCGTAAGGAATTATGGTAACGCGCGCGGGGGAAGTTTATCGTGCTTGTGCATGTTGTCTTTTTCTCCTTTCTCTATCCTTCCTTATAACCCTAGTTTCGGGGGGTGTGAATGAAACCGCTTTATATCGAAAAGATATCATACCCAATCATACCCGCTTGGGCAAACCGGAACCCGCTTAATCCTACCCACGTGGTCCGTAACGGCTAAACGGGCTGAATGCGCGAACCGATAATCATTGATAACGAAAGCTACTGTCCATTTCCTTGGGATGGCTCTTAGTTTTGAGAGAGGGGAAAGGAAACAAAAGGTTTTATTTCGCGTTCATTCTCGTATTTTTGCGTGTGTTTGCTTTTTTTTATCATTAAATAAGTATTAAGCGCTTAACCAATACAACTTCCATAAATATCCGTGCGCAACGTTATGTTGTCTGGAAACCTTTGCGTATTGAGCCGCATTGAATGCGGAACGTGTACGCACCAAAAACGCGTTGTTGTGCATTGCATTTTTGAGTTTTTGTTTTTAAGTAGTAGGCGCCGCCATCATTTCCGCCATCTTTGGATATCTTCCATTATACAATTTTGGTATTATAATAAGCGTTTAATGACGCTTTAATGTACTTCGTAAGTGTAAATCTTTGTTAACAACAAAATTACTAAAGAAGCGGATGGCACACCGTATTTTTTTGTTTTGTTTTGGCCATTATTGATGTCAAAAGTAAGCGTTTCGCTATTGGTGTCTTGATGTTGAGTAAGCAAACTTAAAGCAGTTTAAAAGGATGAACAAATTTTACTTACGGTAGATTACCCTATACAAAACGTATTTTAATCCTCCTCCCCGCTAGCAATCTTTTTACGATTTTAGTCAACATTTCCTCCAGCAAGAAACTGTTCAAATATATCCACTAAACTTTCCACTCCCTGTAAGTAATTATCGTCGACGGTGTCCGCCTCGGTTCCCTCCGACGGAAATGCGTGCGCAAAGTCAATCATGCGTGCCTTAACGCCGGGCAACGTTTGGCTATTTGCGCAATCGTTCAGACTTGTTCTCTCTAGCAGCGGAGACCGTTTTCCTAGCTCAGCCGCATCGTACACGAGCAGCACGGAGCTAGAGTACAGCCGGAAGCTGGTTTGCTTACGGGCCCAGTCCCGTATCAGATGCAAATCGGCCAGCAACTGTCCCAGCAGCGGGCGCGAAAGTCGTCCCTCTTCGGTTGCGTTTAAATATAACAGGAATGCTAAAATGATAAGTAAGAAACTGTGGTTAACCATTTTCGAAAAACAAAAAGGATTAACAGTGTCGTCCTGGCTGCTAGTCCTGCTTACCATCACGAATGTTGTCCTCGGTAAGCTGTTTGCCGTAATCCTTACCGTGGCGTATTAACTTTCCACCCTCGCGCACAGAATAAAACTGAAAGCCCGGAATGCATAGCCCGTACCGCTGGCGGCACGCTTTGTATTTGCTTTCTTCCGCCTTTCGCTTTTCCGGCGTTGCCAGCGGATCCCACGTCCGGCGCCCAATCTTCACATCCATAATACATGGCCACTCAAGCCCCCTGGTTAGATCTTCCAGCTGAATGAACTCTACCTCCCTTCCATCGATGGTTAGCTTCGGATGACCGTAATACTGTGGAACCACGCGGAACAACGTCGCCCAGAGCTGGGGCTGCACCTGCTCTTCGGCTTGCTGTTTCCGTTGACGTACTTCCTCCAGCCGTTCGTAGAACGCGATCTCGCGTATACCACACTGTACCTTTCCGGTCGGTTTCAGGATCGTTCCATCGCCGCTGGTTTTCAGCAGCCCTAGACATCCTTGGGCGGCGGTATGGCCGGCTACCTGGTTCTCCAGCAGTGACACACCGGCCGGCAGAGTGGATGGAGTGCAGTCCCACTGTGACATAGTGAGCGATGATGGTGGCTGTGTTTGCTGTGGTTTGGATTGGAGGTGGCTCTTATCTTAGACACGACGACTCATTGCGATTCGATCGAGTGGAGATAAGTGGTCTAGAAAATGGGGGTTGAATAAAAGAATTCAGTCATATTAGCAGTATTAGGAATAGGAAAATTTAAATAGTTTTTAAATTAAAATCAAAAGAATAAGATAATTTTTTTTTTATTTTGTCTTCGTAGTATATTGTTGGAAAGATCACATATTCCTCATCCCACCACCAATCGAGCACACGCTATCATTCGCTGCTTCCCTGTTTATTTGTAGTTGTAAAAGCCTTCCCCTGACTTCACCCCTAACTTTTTGTCCCGAACCATCGTCTCCAGCAGCACGCTCGGTTTAGCCGTTTCATCCTCCGGATTACGTGCGTGTCGCTCGTGCAGTATTGCACCCACCGTGTCCAACCCCACGATGTCCATCAGCTCGAACGGTCCCATCGGATGGCCTAGCCCGAGCTTCATTGCTATGTCTATGTCCCGGTGTGTCGCATCACCCCGTTCCACCATCCCGAGTGCCTCGTGTATCACCGGGAACAGTAGCCGGTTCACCACGAACCCAGGCACATCCCGGCAGGTGATGCAGGTTTTGCGCAAACTTTTCCCAAACGCCAGCAGCATCTCGTGCGTCCTGTCTGACGTTTCATTCGTCCGTACGACCTCAATCAACTTCATCATCGGTACGGGATTGAAGAAGTGTAAACCACCGATCCGATCCTTCCTGCCGGCGTTAGTGCCAATCTCCGCGATCGAAAGCGATGAGGTGTTGCTGGTAAGAATGGTATGGGCCGGAGCTACCTAAAAGGGAAAGAGAGAAAAGGGATTAACACACTGCAGGGTAGATTGAATGTTTTCGCATTGTCCGCACTTGATCGAGCAGTTGGAAGAGCGTTTGCTTTTGTTGGAGATTTTCCACGATTGCTTCGATGACCAGATCCGTAGCGGCGACGACTTCCTTTAGGTTCACGCTGTACGCCAGACGTGCAGTGGTGTCGGTGTAAAATTTGTCCTCCGCCTGCTCGTTCCCTTTGCTGACGTGCTGTGCCATCCTGCGGAGATCTTTTTCCACCTGTCGTTTCGCTCTCCCGAGTGCATCCTCACTCACCTCGACCACCGTAACGCGGTACCCGTTGGCAGCCGATATCTGCAGATGCAATGGCAATTCATAAGTTTGCTTTCCTTTTAAAATACCCGTACTCCTTCTTCCCACTTACCATCGCAATGCCGGAACCCATCACACCGCCGCCTATGATGGTAACATGTTTAATATTTATCGTTGCCATCGCGACACACAACTCCGAGAAGACTTGTTCAGTTCAGCAACAACAGACAAACGTACTCAACCGGATTACGAAAAGGAATAAATTCTTTTGCGCACAACAAGTCCCAATTGGAAAATGCAAAACAAAATCGCGCGTATCACGGCTTATCTGATAAAAAAACGAACGCAAAAACAGAAAGTCAATGTACACACTAGGAACGTTCGTGCACAATGTGCGTTTCAATGCATACAATTCGGTCAAAGTATTATGTGACTATAATTAAATCAAGATTCGGTTTGCTTGTGTCGCCTGAACTAAATGCATTTATTAAATATAAGTCTCCCAAAAATTTTTTTTCTTCTGCTCACTTCTTGTACGAAAAGAACCCTTCGCCACTCTTCACGCCCAGCTTGCCCTCGCTAACAAGCTGCTGAAGCGTTTTGATCGGTACAAACAGGGGATTGTCCGGGAACTTCTCGTGCCAGCCCTGCAGGATGTTGTTGGTCGTGTCCAGCCCGACGTAATCGATCAGCTCGATCGGGCCCATTGGGTACCCGGCGCCGAGCTTCATCGCCGTATCGATGTCCCGCCCCGACGCATCGCCCCGTTCGAGCAGCCGGATCGCTTCGGCCATGTACGGTACGAGCAGCCGGTTCACCACAAACCCGGGCGTATCCTTGCAGGTAATGCAAGCCTTACCCAACCGCTGGCCAAAGCCCTGAAGCGCCTGGAACGTTTCGTCCGACGTTTGGTCGGTGCGGATGATTTCGAGCAGCTTCATGACCGGCACCGGATTAAAGAAGTGCAAACCACCGAACCGATCCTGTCGCTTCGTTACCGAACCGATCTCCGCGATCGACAGGGAGGACGTGTTGCTGGCAAAGATGGTGTGGGCTGGCGCCGCCTCATCGAGCTTGCCAAACAGCTGGTGCTTAATTTCCATCCGTTCGACGATCGCTTCCACGACCAGATCTGCCCCCTGTACGGCCACCTCCGGCTTGGTTGCGCCGCCGATCTTTGCCAATGTGCCGTCGATGAACTGCTGCCCCTTGGCGGCATCGTCCTTGTACTGCTTTTTGGCCACACGCTCCAAACTTTTGCGGATACCACCGATCGCCTTCTCGACAAGCTTATCGTTCATCTCCACCAGCGTCACATTGTGGCCGGTGGCTGCGGCAACCTGTTGACACGTGAGGAAGATTGTTTCAGAACGGAAGATGAATTTAACCACACAACCACATTCGAGACAATCCCACTGTGCACGATTGCGTTGATATTTGGCTTCGTGATCGTTCCGCCGGCACAGCGAAGCCCGCAAGACCTTTGGACTTTGGAACCGTCTTGCGAAGTGATTGCAAAAGGGGATTCGCCTGCACCTACCTGAGCGATGCCGGAACCCATCAGTCCACCGCCAACGACGACCACATTGTTAATTTTGGCAGCCGTGGCCATATTGCGGGTAAAGGTTCGCAGCACGGACATGGCCATTTTGTTCCTAATTACGGTTACTCTCGATTTTCTCGACGACAGAAACACAAGACACTAGTAACGACTCGTGATAAGACCGGCAACTTGCAGCCAACTTCACAGGTGATAAGCGTATCAAGATCCCGTTTAAAAGTGGTGTTCACCGGAGCAGATCAGCGCGAGAGAGCGTTCCGAGATGGTCGCCGTGATGATGGGCGATGATGACGATGATGTTGCTGATCCGAATCGTGCTCCACCCGGCTATCACCCGCGACGATGGCTATACTATTGCACAAACACATACACACCCACTCACACTGGTGGCACTAACGCACGGGACCATTTGACAGCCGGAATGACCAATCGACTATGTAAATAAACACTCGCCCGTATTGGACCGTAGGAAATTCTGTGCACGATTTGGAAAGACATATATTATGATGCCTATGCACAGGGCTTTTTACTTGAAGACCGTTTTTCTTTAATTTAATTTTCCCCAATTTTAAAGTGACAAAGCAAATCTTTCTCAGAAATCGCCTCTAACCAGACAAGAAGATCAGAAGAAGAAACAAAACAAACCTGCGTCTTGTTTACTTGCTGCCTAGCCTACACCTATCAATGAATCAGTACCACCAAGCAATAGAATTAAAACAAGCACGGAAGCATAATCAATTATGCTGCAAGGGCTGATGCACTACTGTGTTATCGTATTGTTTTCTGCAGCTGGAGAAAAGGGTACAGAACAAACCATGCACGATGGGAAGATTTGTATACGGCGCAGCTACAGAACAACGTGAAGCGAGCATGCACGCACACAAATACACTGCAACTGTCAAATAGAGGTGAACGACAGACAGACTTGGCTCCATTTCAAGCTGACCTGATTCGATCGATGTTAAGGAATGTTGCCGGGCTAGTTTTATATCATCTCGGTTGAAATAACATTAATATAAATAAAATTCAATGTACAAAAAACTGATATAATAGAATGACAATTGTTCAATGTGATTTTGAATAATTGAAATAACTGTCATACTGAACTAAAATCGATTAAACAAATGTCGACCAACAAAACCGGAAGTGAAGCATTGAAAAAAGAATTCCGCGAAACAATGGACAATAATGTAAAATAAACACAATGGGATCGCGAAAAGCACTTCGAATATTTTAAAATCAATAACTACATCAGAAGCCTTATTATTTATCATGTTTAATCTTTTTTATTACCTGTAGTTACCGCAACGTACAATTCATCAGCTGCTAAATAAAAAAGATCACAATTTTACAACAATCCTCTACAAACAGTACAAATGGAACGATACATAATAAATTTTGGAAAAAAGATTTTTTTGATAAAACAAATTATCTTTATCAAATCCATATTCCTACCCCCGGTTGATCGATTATCAAATATGACAGTGACAGCATAAACTGTCAAAACGACAGGCTTCGTGCAAGCGAGAAGCAGGCCTTGTCGTTCTCTACTTCCGTGGTACTGTTACTGATCTGTCACCAAAATGGTAAGTGCGGAAAAATTGTTGAAAAACCGGCTCAAAATCGCCATAGAACTGTGTGAAAATTGATTCATTCGCTGCGGGAAATGTGTTGGATGTGAAAATGCATGTAGTTTGGCCCGAAATAGCTCTGACCAAGGGTGTAAATCAGCATCCGGGCGTCCGGTGCTTGCCTCTTGGATGGTGTGGTATCTATACAGGCAGACACACGCACACAGCGACGTACACAACTTAACACAGTTCGATGTACATGCGTTTCAGCATGGCGTGGTTGGGCGGAATACGTACCGAAAGCGAGACACAGCGTTTGTGGTGTTTTGTGGTTGGTTTTACCCAATTTGATGGTTCTGTTGTTTACTTTCATGATTATCATGTTCCGGTGATGATGCGACTGCGTAGACTAAGAAGAGGCGTAATGGAGGACGCTGCAAGCACAACCGCGGCCATGTGAAAGCCGTCCGCTGCACCAACTGCGCTCGTTGCGTGCCGAAGGATAAGGCGATCAAGAAGTTCGTCATCCGCAACATTGTGGAGGCTGCTGCTGTCCGGGACATCTCCGACGCTTCGGTGTACAGCTGTAAGTAGCACGTTTCTAAACCTTAACACTGTCCCTTGCACAGTAAACTTTCTACGTGAGGAAAACATACCATTTTGGATCTTTACGAAATGAACCGAATATTTGCTATCTGATCAAATAACCGTGAATTCATATTAAACTTCTATCATGTAATGGCTTGATAACTAATCTGTTTTCCATCGTGTGATGTTGTTTCTTTCCCTTTCCAGCATATGTACTGCCGAAACTGTATGCCAAGTTGCACTACTGCGTGTCGTGCGCCATCCACTCGAAGGTTGTCCGTAACCGTTCGAAGGAGGCCCGTCGCATCCGTACGCCACCGCAGCGATCCTTCCCGAAGGACATGAACCGAAATCAGAACGCTCAGCGAAAGTAAACCTGCCGGTTGACTGTTCGATCCTCCTTTGGACGTGTCCCGAACCATCCAACATCAAACACACCCGGGACAGTGGGAGAGCGAAGGAAGGAAAAGCTGGTTCGATTAGGATGGGATTTGTTTTCTTGCGGTCCGGACTGTTTGATTCGAGCTGCATCCAAGTTTCGTGTTTCTAGACATTGTAAGAGGGGGAACAGAGAATGTGGAGAGAACGAGAAAGGTGTGAGTGAAATATAAGAGCACCCGGTGCTGAAAGGAATTCCATCTGATCGAAACAAAATCTTGCGTTCGATGTCGGGTGATATGTGGTTGAAAGAAAATGACTGTGAATAAATGGGTAAGGAAAGAAATTTGTCGTAGAACGAACGATTATGGGTTTTTGTCATCGTAAGGCTGAACTCGACTGAAACGGTGTAGCTGTTAACATGATAATCCGTAGCGCTAAGCAGCTCATTAAACCATCACCGTCCTTTTTGAAGATGCAAGCTTCCTTTAGGTATCTCTCAAGAGAGACTGAACACAAACTGCTACTGCGTTGTCCTATCAAAACAAAGAACAAGGAACCAAATATTTGCTTCGATTCCTGTACTCAGTGCGAAGCGATTTTTATCACCACGGCAACAATGAGCCATCTGGTGGCGGTGACTGTAAGTTATCGTTTTGCGTTCCCAAGGAGCTGCGATATGTTTTAGGGGAAATAAGAGGAGAGAGGAAGACAATCAAACGTGAAACCACAATCAAGTAAAATTATCCATACGAAAAAAAACAAAGCATACACAAAAATAAAATAAATAAAAATTAAATAAACCAATTGGTCCTGTGGTCGGATACGTGGACATCACCATCATCGTCCTCCATTCATGTCTCACGACTTTTTTATTTTCTTCTTTCAAAGCTGTTCGTTCAACGACTACAGCACGAAATTTTGAATTTCGTTTAAACTAAAGCTATGGTCGTTTAGAACCCGTCCAGGAGTCGAGTAAAGCATTTGTGCCGTTTGAGCCGAGTGCTTGGCAAAAGAGAAAGGGAAAAAAGAGAAAGACCGATCTGCTATAACGCAAGAGTTTATGTCCTTTGAGATTCCAGAGCACACTAAAAAATCGTTCAAAAAGCAATGCATCCATACTGATTGGCTTCGTGTACACGCGCCTACAGCTCCGCATTGACAAATGTCAATAAAGGATTGCCGGAGATGGGTTGTTTTGTTTAGTCTACTGTTATGAGCAAGAAGAAGAACCTTTTTTGCAAAGTCCTTAAATAATAATACAATCTACCAGTCCGGTAGTATGTGTGTGTAATTGCAAAACCGTGTGATGTAAAACGTGCGACGGACGGATAAGCGTTTGTCTTTTCAACAAGTTTCGGTAGATAAGTCCAAATCGAATCGAATCGAAAGACGACAACAAAAACACACCCACAGCTATGAGTCGCTGGGATCGAAGGAATGACGAAGGTATGTCCCAACGTGCGACACTCGTAATGGTCACTAAATATTTTTGGCATCCTCGCTCTCCCCGCAGGACAGTACAATCAACGGCAGCGGAATGAGACACGGCACCAACTGCCCCGGTTGAGCCGTAGTAAATCCCGTTCGGATTCATCCGAGTCACGATCCCGCTCCAGGTCCCGGTCCCGGTCACCAGCATTGCAAAACAACCGCCACCATGGGTCATCAGCATCCTCGGCAGCGTACAGGGACGAACGGTACGAGCAAAGGAACCAGTACCGGCAGCATCGGCAGGACGAGGAGGAACAGCGACGAAGGCAGGAAGCGCTTGATAGTCGTGGCCGTGCCGGTCCAAACGGCACCGGAACCGGTCCGGGTGGTGAGATCTTTTCCCTCCGCCTTTCCCACTTTCCTTTCCAGCCCCACCCTCCCTGTACTGCTACTTAAATATCGCATGACCTCCCCCTGTCCACCAACAACATACGCATACTTACGCGCGCAACAACACGCTGGCTAATACGTTCCGAGGGACGTACCCATCCTTCCATCCTCGTTCTCGTTTTTTAAGGCACGCCGTCAAAACGAAGTGCAGGCAGCGGTGTGGTTGGCGGTGGTGCCAGCGATCGTACCGGGACGACGTCCGGAGCGAAACCGAAGCAAGCGGTTGCCGGCATACAGATGAAGCTGGCGGCACCGGCAAGCAAGGAACCGCCCCGGCTGATGAAACCGGTCGCGAACGCGTTCCGGCTGGCGGACGACAGTGACGACAGCGAGCCGGAAGAGATGCCGGCCGAGTGCCGGATGCGGATGCGCAACATTGGGCGCGATACGCCCACCTCGTCCGGTCCGAACTCGTTCGGCAAGACGAAGCACGGCTTCTGTGATTCGAAGAAGATGTTCGAGAAGAAGATCGGCAGCAGTCTTGGCGATCGCTGAAAGGTGTGGCCGGGTTGCAGCAAACAAGCACTAACAAACGGCGATAGTGAAAAAGGGGGTGGGGGGGGGTCAATCGTGGGGTTAGAAGGATGAAGAATGAGTAGGAGTATGGCAGGGGTATGCAGAAGGTGGTTAGCTTTAAGTGTCGCTCTATTTATCCCCAACACCGGAATGGGGTTTTTGGGGGAAATCTTCCTCCCCCGGTGGAACGTTGCATTAGCGTAGCGAAATGTGTTTTTTGTTTGTTTGTTTGCTATTTGTTTGCCCCGAAAAGCTAAGGGTAGGACACAGGGGTACAGGGGTATGAGGTATCAGCATGCTACTTACCCTTCCTTCCTGCCGCTTGCCGTGCGTGCATTGCCAACAGATTTTTAGAATTAAACGAAACCTCTTTCGAATAACTCATTACTGCTCTAGCTGCACCCGTTCTCAAATGATAGAAATCAAGTAAAGTTAAATAAAACTTTCCTTTTTTCGTCAGTTTCGTCGAACTAATTGAGCCGGTACACGCGTTTGCTTCTTCTGTCATCAATATGATCCGAAAGAGGAAAGGCATGCTGCGATCGTTTTTCTCAACTGCTGGAAGAAACAATTGACACAAACTCGGTTTTTTTTTTGAAAAAATTAAATTTATTCAGAAAAATTAAAAAAAAATCATCCATCATCATTCGGCATGTATTTATATAGTTTAGTGTGTTTGCATGTTATTTTTCGGTTCCACTGATTCTTTTCCGTTTCCTATCGTTCTCTTGTGTTGTTCCGCAAACTGTTTTTGTTTGTTTGTTGCGCTTTTTTCCCCTCTTTTGCTTTCTTCTTTCTTGCTGCTTTTTTCTAATAGCAGTGTTGTTGTTGTTGCTGCTGCTTTTCCACATCCTTCTTTAGCTGATAACTTTTCTTTCCGTATGATTGGATGGTTTTCTTCTCTTTCTCTCTCCCTTTCTGTGTTGTTTCTGTACTTGTTGCTTTCTAGTCAATTGTTTTTCTCCATTTTGCTTTACCATTGTATGATTTTCTTGATTCTGCATTGGTTGAAGATATTTTTTGTATTATCCATCTTTAACGCAGTTCATTTATGCGTGCAGATTTTCAATTGGTAAGCCATGTTCTTGCTCGTCACTCAGCAACCGAGAGTTTTCATATTATTTATTCAAAAAAAGGATTTTCTTTTTATGTTTCGCTCTATCTCTTTCCCTCTCTTTCTCTTTCGTACTCTTTGCAGCGGATGGGTGAACGAATTGTTGTTTTGTTTTACTTGTTTGATTCATTTTTTTACTCTTTTTTTGTTTGTTAAATTATTTTCTTTTCTTATACTCATTCTTCATTTACTTTTACTTTAAATAGAGGTAGTGAGGTAGATTTTTTTTCTTTTCCACTCTTCTCGCCCTTCATTATACGTGCACGCTTCTTCTTTCTCTTCCGTTTTTTTCTTCTTCTTCTTTTTCCTTTTCTCCCCCAATTGATTGCGCCCCGTGTTCACTTTCCACTCGCACTCACTCTTTCTGTTCGACGGCAGTTCCGGCGCTTTCCTCTCCGGCTAAAATCTTGTGCAAACTTCAATGCCTTAAGCTGATTATACAAGTGTTTATTTTCACCGAACTGGGAATCTGCTGTGTACTGGTTACTGACGGGAGAGAAGGTAGCATTTATGTTTACTCAACGAAAAACCCTTCTTGCATTGTTTATCTTCTTTTCTGTGCCATTTGTTTTATCGAGTTTTGTTTGTTTGTTTGTTGGTTTTAAACATCGATGTTTTCTTTCTTTGCGTCTGCTTTGTTTGAAGTGTTTGATAGTTTTGCTCTGTACTGTGCCATTAGGATTGTGATTGATTTTTGTCTTGTTTTCCTATTACCAACATTTTCATTAACTTGCTGTCTTTTTGATAGGCTACTGTCAAGATTATGTTAAGCTTTAGGATTTTTCTATTCCTTTCTGTTTTTAAGTTGTAATTTCTAAAAGCAGTTAAACGGGTTTTCGCTAAATTGTTTTCCAAAGAGCAAGCATTACTGTTCTAATGCGTATGTGGTTTTATCTATTTTTGTTTCTTCTTCTAAACAGTAAAGAAGCATGTTCCAATGTGTTTCCAGAAGTGTTCCGTTTTTTTCTTCTTGTTAAGGTTGAGGGACGAAATAAAATTAGCATAGAAGAAAAATACACGTTGGACTTTCTCTTCTACTCGTTTTTTGTTTGTTTGTTTGTTTGTTTTCAAAGTGCATTTAGTGGGTTGTTTTTCATACATAAATCAAATTCATTTCGCTCATACATTTGTGTGTGTTTGCTTCTTCATGATTTGTATGCTTTGTTAAATTTACTTCTAAATATGTGTTTTTTTTCCTTTTTATTTCATGCAAAAAGGCCAGCCTAACTGAGACCAGACTATAAGGATAAAAATAAATGTAGTTTTTACCATTTTTCTTTATTACTTTTTTTTTGTCGTTTTTTTGTTTTGTTTAGTTTTGCTCCGTTACCACCACTATGAAATGCGAATATTATAAAGTTGTTTTTTTGTTTGTTTGTTTAGGTTCTATAGGATATATGTTTTTTGTTGTTGTTGTTGTTGTGTGTATTTGTAATATGTAATATGTTGCTTCCTTTTTTTTCTGTATGTTTTACCTTTCTCGGGGCTGTTGCATTGTTTGCACGGGGTTTGAGTTTTATTCTCTTCCGGTC
>KB686746.1:0-14438 GCA_000349165.1 Anopheles christyi
CTGCAACTGTCAATTGCAAAACTATTTTCCGCACCATTACCCTAAACATTTATCGCCACCCAAAGCCAAATCACAACAACGACAGTAACACCACGCTGCTGACTCCCATTTTTCGCTCCAATGTACTTGAAAGCCACGGAAAATCGGAGCAGTTTGAGTTTAGCACTGCACAAAGAAACGCTGTCAGCGTGAGTGAGAAACCTCCAAAAACTTGTCACTTTACTTTCAGCAAACGATATGCAACTTTTGTCGTTAGTAAACATCGAACGCCAATCTCTTTTTCCCACAAAGCAGCAGCGTTTACACGGGCTTGTGGTTGTTCCAGCTGAGGTTTAGAATTCCTGCGGGATACAAGTTTGCTCGGTGAAGTTTTGCCCTGTTTTTAGTGCACATGTGCTCATGCATGTGTTCGAATCATCTCGTCTGTCAGTCAACTGCATATGGGGGTGGGTTTGCCTTGCTTTGCCATTGTTATTCATTAATCAAAATTTTGATCCATCAAGCTGTATGTTAATGCCTTTTCAACACGCTGTTTGATGATGAATTTATTATTCCCGCCAACGTAGTTTTAATGTCCGCCCGCGTGTTGAAGGCAAATGGGTTCCCACATGGTCTGCGAGCGACACACTTTTTGGGGCGAAAAGAAAGGGAGGAGGGGAAGGATTTTGGTGTATTTGTAAAATGCAACCTTCTGTGTGACACCGGTTTTCCCGACAGAAACGAGTCTGTTCCCGCGTCTGTTGTTGGCATATTTGTTGCGTACGAATTGGATTTGCCTTGGTATCGTGCTAGTACCCGGATCGTATCACCTTTTTCCTCAGTGGACCAGGAACCGGAAGCGGAAACGTAAACGCTTCAAGTTTGTGGTCATGTTTGCTTATGTACGTGCGTGCATATAGATTTGTGTGTGGCGGAAGTCGTGCGCAAAAGTACGAAAACCCCTTTTCCACCAAGCTGCTCGTAGCTTAATCGAGGCATGCTGGTGCGCCACGGTTCGAGTGCACGGACGGTGCCGAGTTGGACAAACATAAATATCCCGACATATTCTGATGGTTATCTTACTGACACGCACACAGACACACATACATATAGAGTCAAGGATTTGACAGTAGAATAAATAATCAGCGGCTCGTTAGTTGAAACGCTGTCGAGCGCAAGAAGGTCGTGCTTAAATCCGGTGGGAAGTTCATTCCCGGGCACTAATCAGCTGCACATCAATCTCTTAGCATAAATCCTAAGGTGCCTATCAATCTACCGATTGTCAAGAGTGTTAAGCTCAGAGCGCAAAACAGGCTTGAAATAACATTTTAATTGTGGAAGCCTCTTGTTTAAAAAACATATAAAAGGTGTTAACAGGATTAAATAATTAATTTACTAAATAAATGGAATTTTAATGAATTGTGTAATTGTTTTGAATTTATTTTTAATTTTTAGACAAACAATTAAAAAAGTTTCTCATGTTAACAAAACACAACAATTTGA
Organism: Anopheles christyi; assembly: GCA_000349165.1. Lineage (NCBI taxonomy): Eukaryota > Metazoa > Arthropoda > Insecta > Diptera > Culicidae > Anopheles > Anopheles christyi. The sequence continues at coordinate 1,483 of KB686746.1, forward strand.
CACTGTTCAATTTGTTGCTTTTTTAAGCTTCAGCACTACATCAGAGCTTAGTTGTTGAAATATAATTTAAAAAAAAATGAAATGATTTGTAATTTTGAAAAATCAACTTTGAATTTTGTTTGTTTCAATTCCTATTTTATCCTTTCCAAGCAACAACACAATTAAACACATAAAAGGGCACCCCATTCAATGACCGGCGTAAACAGCAACTGTGCACACTGTTTACACTCCACTACATCTATGCTTATGTGTGCAATGGTGGTGCTCTTTGTTTTGGTCAAAGTTTGCATTCGGAATGACCTCTTCAGTGGGGTTCGATTGGATGCCATACGGCTTTTAGGATGGATGGATACATACACTCAAACATACATAGGATACATGTTTGCACACCACTGCTTCATTCGCTGGCTTGCTTCTGTATTGGGGGGGGGGGGCGGCACTCCACTGTTTGAAATGTGACAAGATTAAATTAAAATTTCAATGTGGTGCAGAATTTGATTAACGATTTTGTTGAACATCAACAAAAAACACACGTTTGAAATCAAATTTTTAAAGCTTTTTTGTAGAATTTTATGCTTTTGCTTTTGTTCTGTCAAAAATTTCAATATATGTTTTTTAAATATAGTTCTTTGTTCGCAGTACAAGGATGTGTTGTGTGCTGTTATAAAAAAAAAACGATTAGCTTTTATGCTTTATCTTTTATTTCACCTTTCTTTTTATTTCAATCCATTGTCATACATTAAAAATCAACGTAGCATAGCATAAAACTAAACCAAACATAAAAAAACCCCCATTCTCGATCGATTTTCAAACCCGGACAGCAACGCTTTAATAGCTTTACCATCCTTTCCAGCCAATTAATCTTGCCAACCTTGGGGTAGCTACCTCGTACGCCCGGTTTTACTGCCAATGGCCTATTCACGGTAAGGATGTCCATTAGCGCCGAGGCAGGAAATCGACGCCCAATGACCGTGCACGACCGTTCATCACTCACCTGTTTCTACCGTTTCGTTTTCAACCTCACCCACCCACCCCCCTTTTCCACCTCATCGAATGCTGTTAGGCCCCCGGGGATAGATGGGTGGAAAGAGGATGCGGCCAGCCCGGTTCACAATGGCTGCTTTCGCTAAAACAATTTGCCTCAATTTAGAACTAATTTACAATCGCTTTCTCCATCGTGTGCAGACCTGTACCCCTCCCCCACCCATCCAGGTGCGTCTCCATCTCATCGGGGAACAATTAATCTCTCACATCGTTGCTCAGCACTGTCCGCTTTCGCACACGAGCTGTACACGTGTGTCACGTACCCATAAATCGAGTTCCTTTTAAACGGTACGGGATGGGAGTAGTGAATGCTTTTGGAATCACTTCCGGCGGAGCTTTTGCTGGGTGATGACTTTCTCCTCACCGATACCAAGTTGATGCCACTTTTCGATGAAGTTGCCATTTCCTTCTCTTCCCATGGCCGGATATTCATCGGAGTGCTATTAGTGGAGTCGTTTAGAGTGCAGCTGCAGGTGAGCCACTTTAAAGAGATGCATTAGAAAAGGTTGCCTACCCTACACTCAATCCTTTGGGTGGATGAATTATTCGAAGCTTCTGATAAATCTGTTTAATTAAAGATCATCTTACAATGGGTTATGCCCGGGTGACCTCTCAGTTGCACTTTCGTGTGATACCGCTGACCCAAAGCCGAGGGGCAATTTTATACCGATCGTTGTCTCTCTTTTTTTACAAATCCAGATCCTTCACTCATTAAAATTAAAGCTTTCCCTTCACATTAACATTCTCTCTCACTCTGCTAGTGTCTCTATGAAAGGACAATCGGTTTTCCTCCACACTTTTTTCCACCCGTAAACGGTGGTCATGGTCATCATACCTTGCGCAAACGTTATCCACTGCCACAGCGGTAGACAATAAGGAGCAAGTGCAGTGCTCGGTTACTAGCTCACCGTCACAAGAGTTTAAAACAACGAACGACTTTCTGATAGCACCGCCAACGGTCCATGCTAAATGTGTGTGTATGTGGCGAGATGCACGACGGAAGGTATGAGCCTGGAAGGCAATTCCTAGGACAAATGTGTGCTCATTTAAACTGGCAACCCGTCCCCGACCTACGCGCCTCCTTCCCCTCCACACTTCAAACCGGGGGTAAACTGGATCGAGTATGTTAATGTCATTGTTTGTGAGCCCAAAGTACCCAACCCAAAGCGTGGCAGGCAGGCAGGGACGCAGGACGAATGCGCCACCATTGGTAGTGGTTTTGTGTGGGTGGGTAGGTGGGAGGTATTGCGAGAGAAATTGTGCCGGTAGATTTAATGAGCATTCATTTGTCCACTGCTAACGCTACCGATGCTGCCCCGGCGTCCTGTAGATACGGCGATAAAGAGGTTCTGCTGGCAACAATGAGCCAAACAAACACTGGCACGGGCTGGTAGAAAATAAACGAACAATGGAACCTTAGTTGTACAAGTGTGCGTTGGTTTTTCTTTAAATCATCGTGCTTTTATTATAAAAAAGGAAATTAAATAATTTAAAAATAGCATGCATTACATGAAATTAATTAAAACTTTATTGACCTTTTAAATTTTAATTTTTTTTAAACAAGTATTTTAAATGTTTTTTCAATTATTTTAACTTATCATTAAACAATAAAAATGTTATATCTTTTGCTATCCACATTAACAACATCTATTTATATTTATAATGTCTTCATTATCCTCATTTATTGAAATCCTACACCACTCCAACTAAATCCACAACCGAAAGCATTTTCCACCACCAACCTCACAATCCACTGTAAGCGCTTCACCACGACCACAAAAAAAAACGCCACCCAAACGGAAAATTAACGTAATTTAATGTAGAATCAAGACATTATTTTAATTTAATCGCCTCCAACAGCAGCACAATAAATATATTTATACTTTTAGAAACGCTCCCCATCCGTACACCGTGCTGTTTGCGATGCCAACGAATCGGACTCGGCACACTAACAACCGGGTAGCTGGTCACAAATTAGTGGTTGGAATGGGGGTTTTTGTGTGCCAGGGCGGTGAGCTCGGTATAAGCCACCCAGGGTGAGAGGTTTGCAATTTTTCTAACCCATCTACAGCGAAGCACCGAAGGACCGTGGTGGACTATTCTCAACATCGAGCAACTAGGTAGGCTGATGGTTGAAAAATTGAAAATACTTTGTAAGCTTTTGGTCGACCGCAGAAGGTGGAAGCATAATGCGAACAGATTAAGATGTCATAAATTACCTGATTTTAAGGTACAATTGTTTTTTTTTGTGTGTAATTTCCAATTTGCTTAATTCTGACTTTTTTTTAGTATCGAAAACTTTGAAAATGAATCAAACTTAATCAATAGATATTTTACTTTATTTTTAATCAACTACTTGACGGAAGAGGCTTTACCTATCGTGATTTATAAGTTTGTTTAAAATAACTAAAAATATTGAAAAATTGTAAAATTTAAAAACATTTTTTTTAATTTTAATTTAAAAAGTGCATTGACGTCTTTAAATCTTACAATAAAACCTGTAATTCAAATAAAATAAAAATTAACCATTGAAAAACATTATTTACATCCCGACGTATTTTTCTACCATTTCTAAACAGTCCCATTTCCGACACAAAACCGCTCTCAATAAACAGCGAACGGTTCGTTTAACGCTCCCAGAAAGCCTAGAAACCCGGCCCAGAATTGCCTCGCAGCCATCTTTATTGACACTAGCAGCCTTGTGCTCCCAATCAAGGAACCAAACCAGCCACCGCCACCATCAGTACCTTTAGATTGATCGCTCGCAAAGACCTTCATCAAGGGCCTGCAACATTGGTTTGCAAGACACCGACCATTCACGCACTGCAAGAACGCGTTCTGTACACCGTCATACAATCACATACCGTGTGCGCAGAACCTTAATGATGCGTTGGAAACAGCACAGCAAAACGTCGTTCCAATGACGCCTGTCATGTCGTATGGGGTGGCTTTCCTTCCCTCGGAAACTCGTATGTAAATTCAGCATCCTTTCCCCTCCACCCTGCATGACCAGAAAGCTCGTGTAGCCGCGTTTCGGGTCGTTCCATCCGGGGGTAAATGTTACGGAAAACGTATGCACCATGCCAATCTGTTTTCTGCCAGCCACCCACCCCGGTTGGCGGATGGAAAACGTTCACAAATGGGACACAGAGTACACGGTGTGTGGTGATGCTCGACGGTGGATATCGTAAATCGGGTGGACGACAGCCAGCCAGCCAGCCAGCCAGCATAACCATCGGAATCATCATCATCGACGTCATCATTGCCATAATCACCGATAAGGGAGATAGTGGACACGGCACATACATTCTACTAGCAGCACACCAGGGAAAAGTCGCCTGGACAGGAAAGATGTTTGATACGGGTGATAGAGAGAGAGAGAGAGCGAGAGAAAGAGAGGGTGAGAGAGTGAGTAAGAGAGAAAAGGACAGAAGAAACGATGGATCGCAAAATTCATCCCGCACCCGGCGTGAAAGGTTCATGAATATTTGATTGAAGTAATTTTAAATAATTACCGGACCTGGCTCATGCCGGTCACTTTTCACTCCTCTCCTTCTACCCACCGTCACCAATCGTAACACCATCCCACCCCACCGTAATTTCCCTTCCATCACGTTACATGCAGTGCCGTGAATGCGGGACGATTTATTTTGATTTCAATGCGAATAATTTAGCACCCAGCAGTCCAGCACCTTTTCCACAATTTTCCTCCTCACCGTCGTGTATGCATTGCCCTCAGAGCCACCCAACATTTCAATTTGCATACTCGAAAAGCTTCCTCCAATCGAAACAGTGATAAAATTCGGGCTCAATGGGCTCAAGCGGGACGCAGGACGAACGTGCTTTGCTTTGCTTTTGAGATTTGAATAGGCAACAATTTTCTCAACGAAAAACAAAAAATAAGGGGGACACTTTTCAAAACCGATCGAGAGCCCGTTGGAAAAGCCCGTTTTTTTTTAGTAGTAACAGTGCGTTTGCCTTTGAAAGCATGTAATGCAAAAGAGTTTAACAAAACACTCGACTCAAAACTGCAATCGACATCGTGTAACAATTGAAGAGAAACGTTTTTTTCTTGCTTTATTGTTCAATGATCCGTTCGATCTGTTCTCTTAATTCAAGCAAAAGAATGAAAAAAATGGAACCACTTTTATTCCTTACCACTCAGCGAACACATGCTCCCGGTACATTGATTCCCGTCCCCGACAGCATTCAACATTTGTCATTAACTTTGTTGATGGGGAGAATGGAGGCTAACTTCTTAACAGCTAGTGATTATTATTGGAAAAACTTTTACAACATCAGTTTAAATGAGACACCGAGTTCGGGCGTGCGATAAGATCGCTTTCGCAGGATGTGCCCCAAAGACAGTTTTCCTTTTCTTTCAATACAAAAAAACAGGAGATTCAGGGAATTCCATAAGGCAAGGACTTAAGGGAAATGGATGGAAATTGGTTCCCGAACAAAAGCGTCTGCTTGAAAGATAAAACTTTTCTAACTGAAGTATATTGTTCTGCGAAGCGATGGGGAGAATTTTCCAACAACAGTTTTGAAAGCTCTGTGGAATGAATGATGTCGTTGGATTGGGTTTTTTTTCAGCTGATAAAAGTTGTATATTGGTTGTTCAATTTTCTTACAACAGATGTTTTAAAATCGATGTAAAGATTGAATTTTAATTAAAAATATTTTAGTGCAAAAAAATGCAACTTTGAATCTTTTTTAATCGTCTTTAAATGACAACTAAAACACGAGTCTAGATTTACCTTGTTCCGTAATAACCGACATGAAACTGAGTAGAATGATTCTTCGTCTAAATTTAAACCGTACCACAAATACTCATCAGAGAATAGTTCTAAATCCTCCTTCTAAGAACGACACCTCCTCCCAAACAGAACGATTTTAAACCTGTACGACATTCTTCGCCCATTTCTCGTTCGCATTCATGTCCACTCAATCATATAAATAAATTTCCCAATCATAAAACTGCTGAAATTTTGCTTTCCTTCCCTCACTCTCTTTCTCCCTGCCAGGTTGATAAAGTTGGAGTAGCAAAACTTTTTCGATAGAATAAAATGTCTGCCCCTTCCGCTTTTGGCAGGATGGAAAACCCTCACCCCAACCGTAGCTGCTGGGTTAAATTCAACCGGAAGAGTCGAAAGAATTACCCACGGTCGGTATCCCGTGTACACCGATGACGATAATCGAAATGGATTGGATATTGCTTCAAAATCCGCAATCGTTCTGCCGGCTGCTTCCGTCTCCCAATGGCCGCTGTGGCGTGTGGCAACAATAGAAAACGATGCTGTACCACTCTTCCAGGCGGGCAGCATGATTGTTTCCCGATTTCACATCCTCCCCAGTGCCTTTCTCCCCCTCACAGCTCCATTGGCTAAACTACTGTCCACACATTTCGATATATAGCGCCTCCGTTAAGAGCTGCTCGCTTACTCGCCTGTTCGATGGCCGGTAATGGCTGGTCGACGATTGGAGTTTTAAGGCGAAAAGGATGTACTAAGAGGTCCCCTGCAATGACAAAGATCACTTTCCATCTTCCAAGCTGAGGGAAGGGGGGAGGGGGGCGGGTTAACACCGAAGGAAGCTTCAGCTATTCATTGTCGTCTTCGGGTGCGTCGTTTGCTGCAGGACTCGAATGGCTCTTGCCAGGAGCGTGCTGGTAGACTTCATTTTGCACGATTGCAGGTAGGAATGATTGCAACGTGGGAGAGCGCGTGTGGAGGCGGTAGATGAAAAGATTAAAGTTCTTAATGATTTCCTTGCAAAAACACGCTCCGCTACTGCAATTTATCTCTAGTTTTCTTTTGTTGCTTCGCTCCTGCGAGCGAGCGGCTGGCAAAAAGGGAAAAGGCGGTACACAATATACTGCTGCCATTGCCTGGTGCCAGCTCGGCATCGTCCACCCTTGAAGCCGGCTTTCCGGTCTTTTACACTTGTAGAACAGGAAGACGGTACAGCAAAAAAAAAAAAGAAACACACACAGCAAAGAGCTTATCCTTATCTGCTGCCTGTGGACTGCCGGAGACCAACCATTCCAACTGTTTGCAAGGACACACTCACCGCTTGGACGGCGACCATTCAATGAAGTATCGCGTACGAATTTGGTTTGGTGGAAAGTATGTACCACCACTTTCCACAGGTCGACAAAAAGCTGCAGCTCATCTTTGGCACTCGAGAGCATCATCCACCTTCTTGCAGCACACACCAACACCGCCCCTCGAGACACAGCCAAGGGTAAAATCGAATCCAGCTCAAGTCGTGCTTGAAGATCGAACTGAAAATAACGTTCCTCATTCCTCGCTGCAGTAAAGTATCTTCGTTTATTCAGCCAACTTGTGCTGCAGCCTGGGCAGGATAATTGTTGGTAGCTAAAGTCAACCTCTTTGCCTGCAACAATAGCGGCAACGAAAGAAAGCACGAAATTTATCGACTCCGTTCGTGGATATCCTTCGAGTACGGGACCTCTCCGGGAGGGGGGGTGAGATGGAAGATTTAAAGAATTGTATCTGACATAGTTTGCTCAAGAGTTGCGCCGATGTTGCAAACACGGGCGAAAGCAATCATTCTTTGCCTGCAGTGCAGAACACCTTGGCAAAAAAAGTGGACAGGTATGGTATGGCATAAGATAAGGTTTTGGTTGAGGAAAGTTTTAACACAATCGGAGTCGTTAATATTTCGATCGCAGTGCTACTTGAACTTTACTTTTTGTATTTTTTTTAGTTTTAGAGTTTTATTTTTCATCTTTTATATTTCGTTTGAATGTATTGTTTAATTTATCTTTTATTATCACAAAGCTACTTGAACTCTACTTTGTATAATGTTTGGATTTTTCGGGTTTTATTTTTCATCTTTTATATTTTGTTTTTATTAAATGTTAATTAATTTGTATTTTGTTTAAAATTTAATATTGAAAATGTTTACATGTTGCCTTTGCTATTATATAGTTGTTTTTCAATTGTTTGATCTTTGACATGTCTTAACATGTTAATTTCATTAATATATCTCATTTTCTTGTTATGTTTATCTTGTACGTTCTTAATTTAATCCTTATTACAGAAAGTCAAGTGTTTACAAACCATTTTCGCTATTTCATAATTTACTTCAAATGTTGTTGAGTTGATATTTCAACTGCTTCACAGCTATTGATACCTTTTTGTAATGATTTTCACAAGCTTAAAATTGATCTATTGAGCTGCACCAGATGATTATAATTTTGCAACCATTTAGTTTTTTTTTATCAAATGTTATGTAAAAATTTGTAAAAACCACAATCTCCGTGTATATTTGTGTTCAAATATCGAAATAAACGATGACCCTAACAACTTATCTTTAGCCTGTGAAAAATCATTTTGAGGCAGTCAAACTAGCATTGCTGAGAAAGTTTAAGTGAATATTGAGCTAGCAAAAATGTTTTGTTGACTTTTGATTGTGACTTGCAAACCCCTCCATATTAAACTTATAGCATCATTATAGTAATAATCGTTTTGCTTCTTTTATTTAGTTTCATTTTATTTAACTATAAATGTCATATCGACATGATTTAGTTGCTCAAGACTATTACAAATTGACAGCTATATTTAATTGTTAATATTTATGTTAAACTATTTGTTACATGTTATGTTATATTTAAGAAACTATAATAAAAGCACACATTCAAAATTTTCTCTTGCCAATAGCTTCCATCAAAATTATGTTTTGAACATTTATTCTAACATCTCCATTAGCCTGCAGCCCTAAACCAGACAACCTCCCCGAAGCCGCTTCAAACCTATATGTGCTCAAATTAACAGGCGAGCTGCAATCGAACTGTCATTATCAATAAAGTATCTGCATTCACACACTCAACGATGCATGCAACGAAACCGTACGGGAACACAAACGAAACGAACTAACGAAATGCCTCCCGGTTGCAATTCGATTTTATTTTGCTGGTGCGCCTTTTTATCTGCCCGTATCGTGTTTGCCATCCCAGCTATCCCCTAGTGCAAACGGCCCAATCTCTAAACAGCAAGGAGAAGAAAGTCACAGAGGGGAAATTGACTAAATTCTACAATATCACCCCGGGACTCGGTACCGACCAGCCCTCCGTCCCCTGTGTGACAGTCCCCTTATCCTATCATAATCGTTACCATAAAAATCACACATGCTGAACTTCGAACTTATTTCTCCCCAATGAATCGCCCACTGATGCACTGATGCTGGTGCATTGGGCTTTGTCCTTTGTGTGGCCTGTACCGGACGCTGTACCGCGTGACGATAGTGGTGGTGAACGGTGACGATGATGATGATGATGATCCTGATACAGTTCGACCGTTTAGGGTTAAAATGTGGCGCAAATAGGCCAAACAGTTTCCTGCCCTGCCTCCTTTCCTTGTGCGCTTTGTGCAATCGATTGCAATTTGGCATTCAAAATCCACGTGTCCTGTCCTCGAGCGACGGAATTTCAAATTGTGCTCCCCCTCCCCACCCTTTACGCCACCTCATGCAAAACCTCAAACAATTCACAGCAGAAGCACTACTAGCGGAACACATTTCAACCTGCAACCCTTTACCGTGTGAAACATTCATGTTGCCCTTGCCAACAATAACACCCGTGAAGATGAACGAGTGGCAGTGGACGAGGTGGTAGTATTCGTGAAAGCAGATAACGCAGCTGCACCACCACCAGACCAGCAGCAGCAACAGAGTACAGCAGGGGAGCCACAAAAACTCCCTGATCAAAAATGGGAAAAGGGAAAAAAATCAGACGGCTGTACGATCAAAACAATAGGAAAGCTAAACGGTACAGCGAACGTTAACGAAAAGCTCGTTGGTTTGTGTCCGGTTTGTTTCGGGAGAGGGTTTTTTCTCCACTCTTTTCATACTTTTATTTTTCCTGCTGTCCCTATTTTCATCAATTTGTCCTGCTGCAATATTGGGATGCAAATTTGGCTGCGATGTGGCAAGTAGAGTTATTCTTCCCCGCCAACAGTTCGTGATGCTTTTTTTTTGGGATTTTTGTTGTTTTGTTTTCATGTTTGTATGCTGTGCTCTGCTATTTCGTTTGTCATTGATATTGAGAAATGCAAACAGAAGTACGAAAATGCTTAGGTGTATTGCGTTTAATCAAAATACACAATCTCATTGATTTTTTTTATGTTTCTTGGATAAATGAATTACATATTTGTTTGGTTGCTTTAAACCACTCAAACTTTAACTTATATAAAGCTACATTATTTCTTAAGTTTAATGCTTTTTCGTTTTGTTTGTTCATTTTTGCTTGTGTCTTATCTCTTATTTTGTAATAGTATTGTTTATATTATGTTATTGTTGTTTCAATGTAAAAAAAATATTTTAACTTAATTGTTCAATGTATCAGGGGTTTGTTAAAGTACAATACTGAGTTTAATTCGGTCTTCGAGATTAGATGACATCTAGATTAAGGATGTGCAAGTTAAATCCTTCAAACTAAAACAAACTGTTCAGAAGCCGAATCTGAAGAAAGGCTTTAGTTTTCATTAGTTTCTACTTATCATTCGCTTACATGTGCATTTTTGACACGCACACATACACACACACTTATACTCACAAAAGTTTTCCTATTTTACGCCCATGTATGGTTATGTTTTCAATTACAATTTTTCATCAACTTTTCCCCCCACGTGACATTCCCGCGCGTAAGTCAGCTTGACAAAGCGGCTTTCGGTTGGGATTTAATTTTGCTGCAAAATAGAACTTATTACCCACTTGAAGTGGCTTTCGTCGCTAGCGCTAGCGGTGCAATATTGTACAATTCCTCCTCTACCGTGTGTGAAACCGTGCAAGCTCCTCCCACAACCAACCCCACCCGACTCACTCTACATGCGCGCACACGAGGGCAACAGGAAAACAACCTCAACACCACACGGGGAAAAAACGTCGGGAAGAAAAACAGGTCACGTTGGAAGGAAAACTCGTGCGTTCGGTTCGTGCACTGAGTTCCACCGTTCGTTCGTTTTGTTACGGGGAAGAAAAATACGAATGACGGTAGCGCACCCTAGCGAACGTTCGGTGAAACACTATCCCATTTAGCCAAGACACAAACTCAACGTAGCCGAGACAACAACACTTAGGTAGTAAGTTTGTTAAAGAATTACAATTGTATTTCATTCACTAACGACTGTTTCACCTCCCACCACTTCACAGCTCAACCATAAAGGGAAGATCCCAATTTTTACGCCCATTACCCTGGTAAAAGAACCCATACACGTTGCTGTTAGCTTTGTGGAAAAAATCAAGCCCCAACCAGTGCAGCGAACTCCACACCACAACTCTGTCCGAGTCGTCCAAACGCATGGTAAAACTTTTCCCCTCGGGCAGTACGTCCACCTCCAGCCGATCGAACACATCGAACGAAAGATTGCACTCCTTCCGGCCGCGTACATTCTCCTCGGCTGACCTTTCCGGTCGGCGAAAGTGTTGATAATTACCCAGCTCGACAAGCTCTTCGCGCGATAAACCTTGAAAGAAGGGGTTCACCACTACCACCCGATCGTTGGACATTCTAAGGGCACCGCGCGGTACACCGGCTGCTTCTCGCAGGATCGCGTACATCACGTACCAGAGACGATCCTGTTCGCGTACCACCACACTAGGGCTGCCCATTGCAAGCGAGCGAAGTTTGAAGGCAAACGAGGCATTTCCGGTAAATTCGGCGCACAGTTGGCTCCACTCGTTGCTCCAGTCGGTTGGTTCGAGCAGCAGTATCCAGTCGACTCCAGTGCGGCTGTAGTAAAACTTTCGCTGATGAAACAGATCCAAACCGGGGGAGCCGAACGCGAGCAGGTAGCTGGTCGAGTGTGCCTCCAAACGCCCGAGAAAGAAAAGTTTGCTTAGCTGATGATCTTGCTTCAGCAGCGTCAGCGAGCTTTCGAGCTTGAGCTGCAGGGCGGTCGGGATGGTGCGCCAAAAGTTGGACAGCAGTGGCACGAGCTCGGAAAAATTGCCAATCTCCATGATGTGGATGGGCGTTTGGAACCTTCGCGGGTAGGGTTGGTACCGTATTGCTAATGAACAAATAACTTAGCGAGCAAGGCGTTTGGACTATTCTGCAGACTACTACGATGGTAATAATGTGCTAAAAGGTAAGATTTTTGTACTGCCTACTAGATCTTTTTTGTATTGAAAAGTTACTTTGTATTTTTTTGCCTTAACGCTATTTACAGAATGTGGAGGATGAAACTCAAGCAATTAATAAATCTCGTTGTGTTTTCTAATTTTTATTTTAATGATACCAATTTGAATGACTTAAATTAGATTTCAATTTTGAGAAATATCATTTCTTGGACGGATTTGATTTACAGTTCAAGGGAAAATCGATATTCTTCATTGTATTTTAAACTTAAAAGTAATTTAAATTATTCACGCTGAGGTTGAAATTTTTGTAAACATATATGTGCTTATTACTCAAGCAAGACTTATCTGCGATCACTTCCAAAAATCTTGAAATTCCAAACTCATCCAAAATCTATTCCTCTGTCACTAATCCATCCAAAAATATTCCATTTGCTATGCACCGAAGAGTTGCAAATGGATCTCAAATTAAACATCCTCCACCATCCGCCCGTCAACATCAAATAAGGATTGCACAAAATTTGCATCCCTTAACCGGCTTAGTAGAGTAAATTTCTCCAAAAAAGATAGAAAAGGAATAAAGCAAGTGCTACAACGAAAAGCCGATCGGAACCTTAACATAATTAATATTCTTCAATCCATCCATGGAGCAGCTCGCTTTCGGTATTTGAAATCGACAGCTGGGCGTACCGGGTTTTGCTACACTGCCCTGTGCGAGAACTAGCAAATTGTCGAAAAAATCGAATCCATTTCACCAAGGTACCATGCCATTCGGAAAGGATAAGCTCTTTTTCTTTTCTTTTGATTTT
>KB686757.1:0-38847 GCA_000349165.1 Anopheles christyi
CCTTTGATAAATTTACTTCCCGCCGAGTTTACGTTTTCATAAAAATAAAAGTAAGTGCGCTATCAGCATTCCGTGAAGGCGTACGCGTTAAGGTAAAAAAAAAAAACACACACACACATATATATATATATATATATATATATAGGATCTCCAAACAGCTGTCTGCTCGTTTGGTTGGTACACGCATGAAGCCTGTGTCCAGGGCACATGCGTTTGATGCGAACGCAACGAGAACAAACGCATGGAATATGGCATTGTGGCTGCGTGCGGGAAACCCGTTGCTGCCGTTGAGTACGATGTCTAATTTTAAACATGTTATGAAAACGCTAGTGAAGAAATAAACACGGAAAACGAGCTTGTATGGATTTAAAAACGATGAAGTAGAAGAAAAAACGCATTTCACTCCGCACCATCTCCCCGTCAACGCCACCAGCCTCTACCCACCACCACCAGTTGCTGTTGACTGCCGTTCTTGGTGAATGACTAGCGGCTGCTGGATTGTGCCTGCTGGCAACACTAACCTATTAGTCTCACTGGTTCAGCGCCACAGTGGGCAAAGGAAGAGTCGAAGAACTGATTATTAATGGAACCATTTTGGCGTTTGGAATTGTTCCCCGGAATAGATCGATCTGATTGGGTTTTATGATCGTACTGTACCATTTCAGCCTCATCTCCCCTTCTTCGCGACTTCACGGCGTTGTATGCGCGAACGATTGATCGTTGTTGGATTGGAGCGCAAATCGATTTGTATTTATTTTTTCAACCATCATTCCTTCGATCCGATTTGGTGGATAGATAGATCAGAATCGATTGCAATCTCTCTTCAGAGAGATTGGGCATCGCAGGCGATGTTACCGGGTCAGCGTCCGACATCCAACCATCAAGGAGCGACATGCATATCACCTCACAGTACTATAGGCGGACAATCATAGTTTCCTTCTCATCTCTTTCACTCTTTACCGCTTCTCTCTAAACCCTTTCCCATACCAGAAAGGTGCATTCGTTCGATGCCAACGAAAGCGAGGTGGTCGGACAACACGCTAACAAACGCCATCACAGCTGCCGGACGTTAGGCGTGGGCGCATTTCGTTTTCCACCACATCCCTCTTCCTCGTTTTCTTTCACCTTGTTGTGCGTTGTCCGCTGCGTTTGTTATGGTTCACTGACGACCGGTAAACCCGAGACCCTAACTTCAACGCAAACAACGTGAGACAGGCTGCAGTGAGAACGGTGGAATAGTGGTGTGTTGTTGTGTGTTGCTGTTGGTGAGAGCAATTTGGGAATGCAATGCTATCAGTCCGGGAATAGGGTCGTTCCAGAAACGGTTACTTTCTTCTGCAAGAGTTTGATTAGAAAAGGTTTCTATGCTATCTATTTCCTTACTTTTTGGGATGACGCAGTAGGCAAAAACGGTTACCCAATTTCTTCATTTTCCCGATTTTCTGTGGCCCAATGAATAAAGTTGGGAAGTTCTATATTAGGACAGAAAAAGCATATATCCTTGGCCATTGCAGTAGGGCCCACTGTACAAAAGGCAAACGGCGCTTCTATACTCCATTCAACGCAAATAATTAGCAAAAACGTGCACTTTTTTCCCCCAAACACCATGAACTATTTTTTCCGTTAGAAAAGCTGATTGACAGCTAAACGTAAACAAGCATTGGCAACAGTCGATCTCTCAGCAAGGCAGCAGAACATTAGTTTGTTTATGGTGTGACACACATTAAGATTACCAGGCTACATAGTAGTAGACGATCGTATAAAGAATATGAACTCATATAAAATGAGTTCCCAATATGCAATTGATATACGGAATCCTACCAATGATTCATTCATCTTGCGGAGCTCTGTGTTAGTCACTACGTTTCTCACGCTTGTGTTCGAAGGCTGATTCATCGAACAGGTATGCACTGCAGCCATCAGCAAGGAATGCACCATAACGCTTTGTACAGCTGGCGGTCAAAGGGTTTTCCCAGCGTGGCACACATTTTCTATATCCCCGTTACCGGAGCATAGAAGCCCACCTGGTGTACTGGGGTTGGATAAAAATTAAGGACGAAAGTACGGTTGATTGGTCACACACCACATCGGGGTTCAGGTTAACGACCTTCTTTTTTCCGTTCCTGTCCTCATTTTGTTGCCCAAGTGAATCGTTTCAATGCCGATACTAGGTTGGCATGTCCGAAAGGATTGTGCAGCACCCGCTTTTCCAAAGCTGCACTCGTTGTCGTGTGCTACTGATGATGGTGATGATGATTGGTTCGGCAAAATGTGCGCCTGTGGTAGGCCTGTGTCCGTGCTCGATACATTCGATTGCAATTTGTTTAGATTCTGTTACGTTTCTCTGTCCACTTCTCCATTAAAGGTTTTACCCTCCCTAATCGTTGTGTGTGTGCAAGTATGATTAATTTTATAATTTTTCCATCCCTTTTGTTACAGCTGATCGGCTGGCAGGTCGTACCGAGGCCCAGCAATCGAACGGAAATTGTTCAAGCCATGCGAAGAATACGGGTACGTGTTGTGTGTGCTGGAAGAAAAGTGTTTCGGGCAACGTGCACCGAATCAAAAGTTTCCTTTATTGGAAGTAGAATTCAATCTTCCGCTTCCGTTTGTTTCTTTCCTCTGATGTTCTTCCCCTTTCTCTTTGCAGTACGAGTGTAAGGTTCAAAATAGCAAGAAAAAGAAGGTCACCGTCAGCATTTCGGTGGAAGGTGTACGCGTGTGTCTGAAGCGGAAAAGACGAAAGGTAAGGAGCAATCGGAGTTGGTACATTCAGTACATTGGTAGCGCGTGGTCCCTGATGCTCGTAGCGTTTGAATTCGAGGCGTAAATCAAACGAGCGAAACCGCTTTTCCATCATCGTTCATCAACGTATCGGGCGCGTTGGATGTCACGGTTCTGTCAAGCTTTCTTTCTCCCCGCTTTTGATGTATTACGTGTAATCTTCGACCGTGACCGCTCTCTTCTGATTGCAGAAAAAGCAACACCAATGGAATGACCCACTGGAGATAGAACTGCTCAGCCATCCTATCTATCGGATATTCTACGTCTCGCACGATAGCAACGATTTGAAGATCTTCAGTTACATTGCACGCGACGGCAGTAGTGATGTCTTCAAGTGTTGCGTTTTCAAGACCAACAAAAAGGTAAGTTTTCACTCTGTGCGTATATGGGTATAAGACGTGGAACACATCTTTTTAATTAGAAGCTATTTATTTAATTGAAGCCATCTCGTGTGTGTTTTTCTGTGGCGTATCAAAAACCATTTCCAATAAACATCGCATCGTCTCTGTTGCGTGCGTATTAGTAGTACACTTGGGGATGTGTTTAACGAAGGGTCATTGCACAATCCGACGGCAGGTCATTGACCGTGTTTTCACCTACATTCAACGGCGCATGACTTTCTGGCGTTCCTCGAGCCAGGAAGCTAACCTCACTTTAGAAAGAACATTTTTTCTCTCTTATCGTGTGCCCGCTCGTGTGCCACGCGTGGGAACCATTGTGTGTTTCGAGGGAGCAGTAACTTACCTTTAAACTGGGAGGAAAAGAAATTAAACGAAAGCTCGTATAAAAATCCCTTACTTTCTCTAAGCTTAGATTTAAGCCATCCACTGTATATGCTGCTAACGAAATCAGTAGCCAGTTGACCGACAATCAGCTTTAGTTTAATTAATTCCACCTGCCGGTCACAGTAAATAAATCGCGCTAAATAGCCAACAACCGTACCGAACAGTGGGCAGGGTGTGCTAAGCTAGAGGTGCTACAAATCTGCTGTTGGCTCGATTGAGAGCTAAAATATTTATACAACGTTACCGTTTCTCCTCCGCTGATGGTACTCTGTTGAGGAGAAATGTTTACCGAGTGCGTAACCAAAATTTCCCATTCCAACTGGAACAAAAGTGCAACCGGGTGTTCCCATTGTCGGTGACCCAATGTTTGTTAAAGTGTCGAAAATCTCCAACAATGACGCGCGCATCGTATCCACCGGATGGGATGGCGTGCTCGTGTAATTACAAGCGGATATGGTTTTGTCAAGTCCGGAAAGTCATTTCGCTCCCACACGAATGCGTACGTCTGTGTCATGCGTGTATTACCGCGAAATTCTATAGCGTCAGCGATCGCTCTTCAATAGGGCCGCAAACTTCATTTGCAAAACGATTGTTTGTGACACGGTACTCCGACAATAACAACGGAAAGATGACTCACTTGACACTGACATTAGGCGTCCACCTGTGTGCGAGTGTGTGGTATGCGCTGGAGATCACTTCAACTTCCGCCCTCCGGCTATCTTGTTCCGCTTCAAACCGGTTTGAGCGTTAGGATGGTTAGGTGCGCTGAAAGCCCTGGACCGGCTGGACGAATGATATCAGCTTGGTATAATTGGTTTCTCCGTATGCTCCGTTAATGATACGAACAATAAATGTTTTAATTGGACCCACAAAATGGAATTGAATTTTACTTTTAAAGTGCCGTATGAATCGCAGTTTATTTGCTTTACCAGTCAGCTTGTACAGTCTAATATCTTTCCCAGCTCTTGTCAAATTTGTCACATTTCCAACCGCACACGAGCCCTAATATTCATGGCTTTAGGTTACCCTCTTTATAGCCCCCTTTGCTGATGAGGAAAGTTCAAAACAAACGTCAACGTACGACACAAAACATTGGGAATCTTTGGAGCACCCTTCCCTTAAGCAAACCGATAAACTCTGTGGGCCAAACCACACCTGGATATCACCCCTCATATTCGTGGTTTTTAGGAGTAACTCGAGCACTGATAGGGTAACCGTCACGAAAACTTTTAGATGCAAGGTGAGAGAAAATAGTAACACACGCACATATCCACGTGTTTGTAGCTTTATCGCCGCCTTTGCCTCCGCCATCAGCGTCATCATCGTTCCAACCAAACTCCATCATATGGTAGTGTTTATTTTATGCAGTCTCCAAAGCTGGCGGGTGATAACATGGTTTGAAAGGGCTATGTTGGTTGTTTTATTTAATTTTTGTTCGGCTTTTGATTCGTTCCGAGAAAGTGTTAATATCTCTACTTAAGCGTATGGTTCGTGGGATTCATTTTTAATGATAGCGTGCGCCACAATGAAAGAAGTTGGTTGTGGTCCCGAGTATCTCCTCCGTTCGCAATTAGGCAGTGCAGGTGAGGATAGATAATTTCCTCCTGTGTGAGTTTGTCTTATCACTTAATCACAGAGGAAAAGGAAAATTGGTCGAGATAGAGCTTAATTCTGAAGCCGTACACAGCAGATTCGGTTGGCTCAATAGTGTTGCTACCGTAACAGTGCAGATCGTACAGGTCGTTTCGTGTTTAAAATTAAAGCTTTCGTACGCTTATTTGTGTTTTGCACTGGAAAGGGAAGAAAAGACAAGAGACAACACACAAACACATGGCAAGTTGTGCTGGCAGGGCAAGTTAATTAACTTTTCCCAGCACGACCCAACATTCGTCGAGACGGAAATCGACGTAGCCGAAAATGAAGAGTGTGGCGTCTCCGACACTCAATCAAACATCTTCCGGTTATGGAATCTCTCCTGCACATTCACCCGCACGTTCTACCACCCGATAGGGAGGTTGGGCCGTGTGTTTGTACAATGTCGGAGTCGATTTGTGTCGCTGAAGCAGAAATTGTCAGCGCCATTTAAATGATAATCACGCGCCATGTCACGCACGTTCTGGTGAACGTCTGCATTCCTTCCCCGGTGTGCTGGCATGTTGTTGTGCGGCAGGCAATCGAATCGACTGTGGAACAGAGAGCGGAAGATTAGCATACAAACCGGTGGCTGAACAAATCAAGCTGCCTAGAATTAGATTCTTTAGGGGGCTGTTGAAGCAGTGAAGCGTGCGGAGGCAAGAAGCAACGCTTCCAACTGACAGAGCTAATCGTAGGGACATCATCAGCTTCATTGCTCTTCGCCATGGTTGTGATGGTGTTTGAAAATTAGTCGTCGAAAGTCTCGTTCGAAGTGCACGAGAATCTTCCAATCCGTCCAGAAACGTGCAGTCTTTCGGGGTGGCAGGCGGATTGCAATCTACACACGATGGGTACTGTCTTAGGATGTATCCTTCTCCAATGGACGTTACACTCCACTGTTAGGGGACCGTCGAGAAGCTAGATGATAGGAGATGTCAGTTTTCATACATTTCTCTGTAACTTTTTTCTCCCATTGAAAGGCAGGATGAAACTTGTCGGAAGACATTCAACACGATGATCGGGCGAAAGTAATGCTATGAGCTGAACGAAACGAAAGAAACACGCCAAGTGAGAAAGAGATTAATCGAGAGCAAATGATACCGACACCGGGTACGCTGCGGACTGCAAGTGGATGGGCGACATGAGATGCGCTAGAGTGACAAAATTGTCGGTGAAATGTTCAAAATTATACCATGACTCAGTGGAACCGGTTTTCGGAAATGGTGCGGCACTAACTTCCGTGGATTTTTTTTCCTCAATATTTTTTGTTTTTGTTGATTTTGGTTCTGCTAATGCTTTGGACTGCCTTTGTTTTAACGATATGGGAATGGGCTTGAGTTTGTGCTACTACTGTTTCCTTGAACACATTTTAATCGTTCGCCAATTCAACTACCTGCTGTGCTCGGCATGATAAAACGACACAGACGTACGATTCTGCTGGCCATACTTTTATCCACTTCTTGTTAACATCGTTTTGGAACCTTCGTTTCGGCGGATCTGTTTGCCATCATGTTGCAGAGTGTTTTGAAAAGATTTTAAAAGTAACAGATACCACAACGGTCACGGTTAGGCGGCAAATTATACGCGTGCGTCGCTACGCAAACAAATCTAACGACACACATTCACACATACATGCACACGGGTGTATCTATGTATCAATGTGTCCGTATAGATTACACCCCCTAGGCAGCATGTTGATGAAGCGCTAACACCTTCACCCTGCCGCTGCTAGTATCTTCGCTTGTTGTGTTTGAATTGAAACGTATTGTGAGTTATTTTCTGCTTGTGGCAAAGCGCGGGGAGGGATGATAAACAAATTTATCAAAGGGTGAGAGAAGTGGGAGGGAGGGAAAAAACTGTCAACGATCGAATGACAA
The DNA here is from genome assembly GCA_000349165.1 of Anopheles christyi. NCBI lineage: Eukaryota > Metazoa > Arthropoda > Insecta > Diptera > Culicidae > Anopheles > Anopheles christyi. The sequence continues at coordinate 7,082 of KB686757.1, forward strand.
TGTTCAGTTTTTGGCAGGAACGAAAAAAGATTAAAAAACCCCCGCAGTCAAACAATGACTTCGACTAGAGCGAACGAGCATTACGAGCTTCATGATGGCGTTGATGATGGTGGCAGTGATGGCGATGAGCATGTTGATCATGATGAACGTGGTTTAAAAACACCAGCAAGCCCAAACAAAACACACACACGATCCCACTCAAACAAGAGTTAACCTGTCTTTTGCGCCTGTTTGCATGCAACCCGCTCAACACCAGACAATCCGGGGAGCGCTTACTCTAGCCTCTTTTTTTTACTTGTTAATGTATGCGCGGTGATAACGAAGCTTTCATATTGGTCATTTTGATTAGCACCTCCTTTGAAATTAAGCTCGTTGACAAAGTTGCTCAAATCGACTGCTTAATTAAATTTAATTGTTTGCTGTTGGTGTTAACACAGATGCTGCCTCAAAATGTCATCCAATTGGAATTGGTTTGGAATGGGTTGTAAACTACATAAAGCATCAATAAACAGAATTTTGCGACTGGTAACGAATTGAACTGTGTCAACAGATGCATTTTTAAAGTGCACAATACATCTATGTATCTACAAAGTAGAGCATTAGTTGTGCAAATCCGATCTTCTTCGTTTCCGTCTTTTGAAAATTCGCAACAAAATCAAGGTGAACACCGTTTGAAGTATCATCAAATGGTGGGAGTTGACGATTGCATACAGGGAGCAGGTAAGAGGTAAGGGTTTTTTTTATTTTGCTATTGATGTTGGAAACTTAATGTGAGCTAATAAATTTAAGTGGATGCCCATTCGCCAAGATGAGCTATGATAGGTCCCACGCGTTACGTATGCGGGAGAGTACGAAGAACTCGTTGCGCCTGCTGTGCGCGCGATTGAGGAGAGACTCCGTGGACGGCAACCGACCAGCTCACCGGACCGGCATCACGTTTACTAAATAAACGAGCGATCTGATTTGTCCCCTGACAACAAATGCTAGACGCAGGGAGGGCCACAGAAAACATTGGGTCAGTGTACCTTTGCAAAAGCACTGACCACACCGAAGAGCAAGAAGAAGAGTCGAATGGTATATCGAGAGAATTAGCAAGAGAAAGATATATTTTTACTTGATTTTAGGAAGGGAGAATCATCAATGTTTCCCTGCTCCGTTGTGTTTTGTATTTTCCCTCGACGCAGGGCGTAAACGATGGCAAGAGATTGAATTTATTTTTACCAGTGCTCCATTGAACGGCAAACACAAAAGAATAAAAAACACCACTCGTCTAATGTGAGGACATATTACGTTGCAGAGCTTCCAAGCAAACTCGCGGTGCACATCATCAACGTCATGTTTTGCTCCGTTATTGCTATCGTCATGATGATGGGCATAATGTTGACCAACACAAAAAAATCACAGCTAAACCGCAAAGATGATATTTCAAAATTTGCATTATTTGCGATAAAAAAAAGTTCATTTGGGGATTAAATATATATCTTTTTTTATCGTAAAATCCTGGAAAATGGTTGATTTTAGAATTGAAGACACCAGATCCACCCTGCACGTTTAATGATCTTGGTACGCTTCGTTGGTTACTGATGTCTCCGCCTGTCAAACAACGTCAATCAGTTTCACTTAACAGCGGACTTGCAGGGCAAGGAACTACGACTGGATCGGCTAACCACAAACAACGTCTGCCTCAATCCAAACGCTAGCAGATGATCCCAATTACTAAGTCCATACGGAAATGTAAACATTTACTTAGAAGACACCCTCCACACTGGGATTTTCTTCGAAGAGAAAAGTTTTCCAACCCCCAAGGGAGAGCTGGTGAGAGCAGGTGAGAGATAGCCAAAGTGAAAATCTCTGGTCAGTCAGCTGCTCTCCTTTAGAATGTCTGAATGACCACGGTGACGCAACTGGTTGGAGAATCTGAGCAAAACTCTCCATACTGCTCCTTTACCGTAGGAGACAGCAGTCTTCAGTTCATCCCGTCACCGGCATGATGTTTACTGGTGCCATCTCGCTCGCACGATCGGCGAGTACAACTCCGGCACGCATGATCAGCGGTTCCAAGGATGTCGCACGCTGTCTACGTCACAGATGACCGTCATATGATCGTTAAAACGTGTGGATCGTCCACCGGCCACGATGGGACTAATCTGATTGAAGCAAACAGAAAAGGAGAGCCAGAATAGGGGGACATTTGCCTGCTCGCATAATGGAACGGCAGTTATGTGTGGATGTGTGCGACGTTTTCCCCACAGAATAGAGCGAGAAAGGCCGTGCTCTATCCATCAACACTTTGATCGATGTTCGACTGAAACAGAAGCCGCCATCGTTGCGCCATACCCTCTCGTTGGAAGGAAAACTGACCACCGTTACGGTGTTGTTACTTCACCGCACTTCTGGTAGCATTTCCTACGGCTCCGTCGTTGTTGTACGTCCACTAACCACACCGGGACTGGTAGACGATTGCCCAGCACGGACACGAGGGCCACTGTGACCGTGCGGGGCGAGCGAGATGGAGCGAGATATTTTAAAATTATAACCAAACCGCCGGCCGCGGCAAACGACGACAGTGTGATTGAAGCTCTGAGTGTGTGTTTGAAGCGTTACTATGCTTTTCTACCTTACCCTTTTTTTTCTTCCAATCTCCTCTCATTTTCGGATGGATTTGAGTTTTCGTACCTTGCCTACGGGACCCATCCAACACTAATGCGGGTGCGGGATGGACCTGCAAAAGAAAAAAAAAAAGGCCTCACAAAGCTGCCCGATACAACGACGTCGTTTTCGGTTCCCCCCTCATGACCGTTGTCGTCATCGGGAGGGAGATCGTTCGCTTGGTGGGCGAGAATCTCGATCGACTACGATCGGCGGCAGTTCAGTGCGTGTGGTGTATCCCGCCGGACGCGGTTCTTTGCACTAAGCGTCGGAGTGTCGGTTTGAGCGCGGACAGAATCTGGTCGGTCGAACGTTCGCTACAGCGAAACACCATTGCTCCAACCAAGGAACAAAAAAAACGGTTGGTTTTTGCATCGTTAATCTGCATTGATGGTAAACCTAATTCCTCGATGAATTTGAGTGGATGTGTTCAACCGCCCTTGGGAAGATTGTTTGTTTGTTTTGTTCAGCTCGTGTAAAGGTGATTGTGTTGTCCAGCTGTCAGGCGGTTGACAGCGCACATTTGACACCGACTGTGAGTGTGACGCATTGGGAATGACGTTTCAATTGATTGATCGATTAGTGCTAGTCGCCTACTAGTAGATGCTGGTTATGTGTGAGAAATGTTCGTTGGTGAATGCAAACGACGATTATTTAGAGTGTTCTATAACAATTGTTAAAAGCTCAATTAAGGGATCTTTTTAATTAAACATTCCCCCAAATGTGAATATCCTACCAATCTTCGGGTTCATTGTGCATCCGCTTCCTGTGTCCGCTTTGGATTATCATAATCCGTTATGTAACCGTGTGTAACGGCCGGAAAAATCGTCATCAGTTTCCGCTGAAGAAAAACACCTCCCGACGATACCGTGGAGGAAGATCATCGTGTGCATTCATGTGCTTTTTTTCTTCATTCCTCTGTAGTAGTGTTTGTGAGTGCTGGGCCATGTGTAAAACGTGGTGCGGATGTTTTGTAATCAGTGCCGTTACTACGGTAGTTGCCTTTTCACTGGTTTCAAAGGTTGCAAAACGCTTGAGTTTCGTAGGGGTGAACTTCGAGCCAGGATTAGAAGGATGTGCAGAACGCAACTTGGGGAAGATCGAGTTGCGATCGTTGTGTGTGCGATGGTTTATTTGAAAAGATGCGAGAAAAGGAGTGGAGAGGTGGATTTACAAGGTCGGTGAGGCCATTCGCACTTCTGACCACGAATTGATCCTGTCTACCCGCAGTTTGGCACGTTAGCATGATTTTTTTCGCCATGTTTTGTTTTGTAGTGCTGTTTGTGGTGATTTCAGTGCTCTCCTCTTCACGGTTTTTGTGGAATTCTTTAGTGATAAAAATCAAAACTCACCGTGCTTTTTTAAAAATAGTCGTCGAAAAAATACCAACCAGGAGGAGCCGTCGTAACACGCTCGATGTGTTCGGCGACAGAAGAAAACACAAAACGGCAATACGGCAGTACGGGTGTGTTCTTCAGTGATGAGAAAGAATAAGTGAATGCGATTTTTGTTTTGCTGTGAAAGAAGAAGATGCGGCCGGGCAGACGGTTACGATAGAGAAAACGGTGTATAGAGTTGGAACGATCCGGACGACGCTTAACCGCTTTCTTAAGAAGCTCGCTTGATAAGCACGCAAAAGTGTCGCAAAAAAACCCTATGTCTTGGGGCAAAAAATGGTGGCTCGCGTGAAAATTAAAGCACTGAGAAAAACAGAAGACACTCAAGGAAGCTTCACCATCACGTACGATGTGAAAACAGATTATGTCCCTTACTTTTGATCCCTCGCAATCTGGTGGAAAAGGGAGGGGGGCGGGGCGAGAGGGAAGAGAGAAAAAAAATCTTTCGCACTAACTCACTCACACAACACTACTGAAGATAGAATAAAGAGCACACCAAAAAAAAACAACAACAAACAGAAACGATAAAATCCGCGCAAAAAGTGGACGGTGAGGAAAATAAATGAATAAATTTCAAAGTCATCAAGTGGATTGCTTTAGAGGGTAGAGCTCGTACATTTTCACACCACCCTGTCCATGTTCCCGTCTTCAATGGGTGGTGTAGCACATGGTTCCGACCGACTGCCTTTTCTACCTCTTCTTTTACCGCACGTCACACACACACAGAACAGTCAAGTTTTCAACGAGGTCTCAAGTGTGGGCGTAAAAATCACAGAATCGAATAAAGAGAATCTGAAGGATGTGCGATCAAGTGCACCCACAATGCGAGGAAGCGGGGAAAGGAAATACAAGTGTTGCAGACCAATGAAATCCTTTGCCTCTAGGACCGATTCTAGCTGCAGTTGAACGCTGGTCCGCCTCTAGTAGCAATAACAATGCAGCAGTCCACCAGAAGGCAAATGGCGGGCGGAATCGGGGGCTTAAAGCAATAAAAGGACACATTTCTTTATGTCATTTTTTCCTTCTGTCGCGCTCTCGCTTCTTAGCGCCCTGCAAGAACGCTCTCCCTCCTTTCTGAGTCGAACGAAACAGTTTTTAGCAAGACATCATTAGATTTTCCGTTCTCTTTTGGTTTGTGTGTTGTTATGCTGTTGTTATGTTGTGTGCCGTGTCCTAAAGTGTCCTTTTATTTTGGGTCCATTTAACCGCTGCTCGCAAGTGCAGCGATAAAGCAATTTGCGGGAGTAATTTATGACTTTAACCATATTGTTGGAAGTGGTGCTAAAAGATGATACCACTCACAAATGCAGAAAGAATGAGTATTTTATATCCGCGCGTAGTGTGTGGTAAAAAAAACTCTAAATTGCAGCTCGTGCGTTACCACCATCCACCAAAACATTGCATCCTTTCAGGCGTCAAACTTGCAACCAGTGCAGAGGTAAACTTTCTGTGTATGCTTCCCTTTCGGTTGACACCTTTTATTAGGTGCAGGTGTGCACGTTCAACAACGTGTTCCCTACCCAACCGTATGTGTGTTTATGTGTGTGGGAGTGCGTTGTGTGTATAGGTTTCGGTTAGAATTGGCCACACACTTCGACATGGTCAAGACAGGCGGGTTAGGGCAACGAGATGATTTGCTGTTCGCGGTCGTCCGTCCGTTTTGAGAGGGTGAAAATTATTGTTCAAGTGCCTTTGGAGTGCCGTTACCGATGTGTCCGGATTTAGAAAGGCGTCCCGGTACCACAAGAACCCCCATCCCGTCCCCATCAAGAAGGAAAGAAAAATGTAAAAAAGAACGAAACATGGTTCGCTTGAGATGAAGAAACCGAATACACCGGTTCGAGGACCCTCCGTACTCAGGACGCACATACACACATACACACCTTTTCTCTCTCTACTGTTCCTCATCTTACAGTGGTCTAACGGAACGTTTTGTTGATTGGACATTTTTCTTCATTTCGATTTATATGTCTGTGTGTGTTGTTCCGCTGCCACCTTCACAATCTGCTCCAATGTCAGCGTGGTGGGGTAGTATTTGTCACATTTTCTCGCCAACCCCCCCCAGTGTACATTTCTACTATTTTTCGAGGAACGAGGAAAAACTCCCGCCCGGGACAGTTTTTTTATCCTACCCCCAAGCCTCGGATTTGACCACTCTCGGGAGGAATGATTTATTTTCGCACAAAAACCCCATAACGCCATCGTCTGTGTTTGCTTCCTTTGGGTGACACTCACGATCACGATCGAGGTATTCTTCGTTTTGTATCGCATTTTCCACACATTTGCACACAGGCGAAAGCAACATTCTTCTTATTTTCACAGTCTGCAATCCACCCCCCCCCCCCTTTCTCGCCTAGAGATCGTTGGAAGTTTTCCCCACACTTTACCCGCATTTACACGCGTCATCGGTGATTGTTTGACGCTACGCGAATGCTGAAGTCGTCGGGAAAGTCGACGTAAGCAGAACAGAATGAAGAGGAAAAAACGCCTTTACCACGCCGTTTGTTGACGTGTGTGTGTGTGTCGTGTGTGTGTGTGTGTGTCTCGTGTGCGCGCTTTCATGTGTACTGTTGTGCCCGACCAAACACCAAACTGTACGGGGTAGATGTACTGGATTTTTCTGTTCAGTGAACTTCGCACAACTGCAAGCAAGCAAACGTAGGCAAATAAACAAACAAATGATTATCGACTATCCGCATCGATGCTTCTGGTGCTTTTGGCGCTTCAGCTCAGTAAAGCAAGATTTACTAGTTCGAATCGTATGCTGCGTGTGGAGAAAGCGAAAAATCCCAATTTCATGAAACCATTCGCTGCAGAAGAAGCTACACTAAACATTAGCTCTCATCCACCTTTTTTTTCGCCATAAGCAAGATCGATTGTTTGATCTTGACCATTGTGTGTGTGTGTGATTTCCTCGAGCGCCCCACCTCTCTTCCACCTCAACTAGTTGTCGCTTTCTTTTAAGTAGCCATAAATTGTGTGCCATTATTGTTTGCCCTGATCGCATCGTAAAGCAGTGCCGCTGAGCGCCGCGTCTTAGATCCTTGAAGAAAAAAATATATCTATTTTTCTCACACACCTTTGCCGAACGTTTCCCTTACAAGAGACGTGGTGTGTCTTTCTGCCCCCGGGACCGGACACACATTAAGCAAATTGGACACCCCAAGCCCGGGTGGCCCCTGGTGTGGAAAAGCACATTATAAAACCCATCCTCCCTACCATTGTGTGTTTGTGCTTATTGGCCCATCAGCGTTAATGGAGGATCGCCATTCGTTACCCATTGCGGCCGCATCATCGTTGTTCCATCATCCAGGAAAATAGGGGAATGAGAATAGGAAATCTAGGGAGAGGGTAAAAAAAACCGGCCTAATGCCACCGTTTGCCACGGACGAGATGGTTTTTGATACGATCATAAATAATTCAGCAACGGCTGCGTTCAGATGTCGCCCCGATTTTATTACCCCGATTACTTGTGGTATCATGGGAGGGAAGGATACGTGGACATGGACAGTCCCGCGTGGATGGATGGATGGACGTCTAGATGGTTTACCGGCGCATCATAAACCCGTCCGCGAGGTTGTAGATAATGCCACACAGCCACTTTCATACAGTGAAAGACCAGGCTGCTCCATCGACGAGCGTTGTGAGTTTTTCACAGATATGCTCAGGACAGCAAACGACGAGTCGAAAAAAATCATTTCATTTGAGAATCAATGAATGTAAACAGTTTTAAAATAAAACCCCTTTTCAAATACTCCAGGGGGCGGCGGTGTTGGTGGACCTTTTTTTTTGGCAAACTCTTTTCATTTGATTCAATAATGCACGAAGCACAGTTGGTAAAACGAAGCCTAAAGGGAAAAGATGTGCAATTCCAGCGACACCGTGAATGGCTCTATTTGGGAGAAACTTTTCTTTTTTTGGGTTTCATCCATTTTCGCAGGGAAAAAACTTTTTTTCCTGTTTTTTTTGTTTTAACTGCCCATACCCTGCCCGTTCAACCGTTAGTTCGCATCTCCAAGATGGGTGTTATTGTGTGTCGAATCTTCGGCTTGAGCGTAGCAGTTGTTTTGGGGTAGGTTTATTTATTAGCTATTTTCGGTTGACCAGCTGCCGGTGCATGCGGTGTGGCGCGAAAAGGCACAGACTGGGAGAGAGAGAGAGAGAGAGAGAGAGAGAGAGAGAGATCGGAAAACCTTTAACCAGGTTCCTTTTCCTCCATGGGAAATTGCGTCAAAGTACGAAGCAGAATGAGTGTGAAACAAAACAACAAAGCAGAACCAGTCCCGTGACGCATCCCTCCCTCGTCTATAATTGACAGGTTTTTGAGCGGAGAACCAAAAACCCAGTACGAGATGTAATAACAAAATCGAAAAGTTCGCCTTTTTGGCCGTTTCATCGTCGATCGCCAAGCGTGTTAATTTGCTCCCGGCCTTCAGCGTCTTGATCGGTGGAGGTATGTTGCGATAAAGTTTTATTGGATTGTTGCTGCTGATGCTGGTGCTGCTCCTTTTTCAGCCCCGAAGCTAGTTGTTTTGTTTCGCTTTCACTATCACAATCGATTGAGCATGTTTTTCCTTTTTTAGCATGCTGGACAAACAGTGGTGAAAAGAAAAAAAACGGCACGGTGATTAATTGGCATAACACTTCACAACGCACTCCTCTCACAGGCGAGAGAAGGCTATTCTCTGTTCACAGTTTGATGCTAATCGGTCCGTTTTCCCGTTCTTTATAGACCGAGCACCGGTCGGGCTTAAAAGAGGAGATAGGATTATTGTGCTACGCAACAAAAAACGCACACCATCGATAAAATCACCTTCGTACGCATTTTTCCAACATTGAATCAACGAATAAAAAAGCAGAGCAAAATGTTGGGGAAATACTGAATAGGAATTACGTATCGCGATTCTCACCCGCGCCACCATTCAATGGTTGTCCTGTGATGGATCGAAGTTTTTGGAAGAGGGGTTGACGTTATTCTGTTTCCCTTTCTTTTCGATTCTTTTTTTTTTGTCGACACGGAAATGCGATGATCCGTTCTTGCTGTTGCTGGTGTCCAGTGGAAACTTTTTGTTGTGTTGCTCTCACTCCCCGTAGCCCAAACTCAGCACCCGTAGCACAATCGTTGTATCGGCGGAAAATTGGCAATTTGGGCTGTCGGGGTAACACTGGTGGTGATGGTGTTGTTGTTGCCTTTTTCCCCACGAAAGGACGCGAGGGAAGGTGGCAAAGGTCACCATTAATCAACCATTTGACGAATGGTTTATTTTCGATTGAACGCTTTTGCGCTTCGGTCCCACCAGTTTGGTGCCGAATTAGCATTTTCGATTTTGTTGTAATGGGTGTGAGAAAAAGTAATGTAATTTCGGTTATTCACATGTCCGAGCTTTAAGTGTTTATGACAGCTTGGAGTAGGTTTAAATTTAAATTTAAACACTTAATACTAATCGTTGCTTTAAGTGGAGAAACTTACAAAAACCGCGTCTATGTTTTACAATGACATATTATCCCGATGCAAGAGATGTGTATGTGTGATAACGGGCTAATACTCAGTTCAATTGTTGCTGTGCGCTTTCGTAACTGCAAAATATGGGTATCATGCAATTTTACTAGCCAATTGTGAGGCCATAAAAAACTATGACCGTTCTTTAACGACTCTTTTAGCGTTGAATACATTCATCTCGAGCTGTTTTTCTTTCACTTTCGTTTTGTTGCTATTTTTTGTTAACGCTAGTGGTACGGCTGGAAAAGCCAATCGGTTTCTATCATTTAATTTTGTTGCGCTCGCAGTGGCCCGGAGTGTTTCGTTTGGTTAGTGTTTTTTCTTTTTATTTGTTTTTGCACGCGCTGCCCTGTATCTCCAGACGGTGGTAAGCGCGGACAACAAGCCTTACTACTACTTACTTGCTACTGTCGTAAAATTGGATAAGTTTTACGACTGCTTAATTGGCAATTACTCTCTTACCGAGAGCAGACCCAGATCTTGTTTGCACACTCTCGTCAGCTCTTTTTACGGTTTCGGTTGTCCCGCTCCGCGCGCTTGTTCCATTGAATGATTGATATGCCGTGCGAAACGTGACAGCGAGTGCAAATGGCAGCGATAACCGGCCGGAAAAACAAAACACACAAAGAGAACAAAAATGTATGTAAAGAGAAAGAACAACCTGAAAGTCGTCCTCGCCGCCGGCAAAACGGATGCTAAACTTCCCAATCTCGAATTTATGTTTGCGCTAACCCCTTTTTCCCTGTGCGATCTTCCCTTTTTACCATCTGACGCATTCTCGGGGATGTGGTGGTTTTGGGTCCTGCAAGTGAAAAATCGTTCCGGCTCTGTTGCTCTATAGCTTTTACTCTCTTTCCCGCTGTCTCTTTCTGCTTGCTTCTTTATTCATAAATCATGTCCCCGACATTGCCAAACTATTAAAATGTCTCTCGTTTTCCCACAACCCCTCCACATAGCACTCCCAGTGTATATGTGTTTGTGTATGTGTGTGAAGGGAACGCACGTGGATGACGTGACGGATCTCCTAAATCACTTCCCCCGACCGGAGGTACGGTTGGCCCGGAAAGTTGGACCGTTTTTCCCAACAAAAAACCGAGATTCATGGGGAATGGTCCAGAAGTGGAAACGGATTTGAGGACTTTATAATTTATATGCATTTTTTGCGTTTGTTGGTTACTCCGCTTTGTTAATGTTTGCTCAACCAACGTAGTGTGCGTTCGTTCCAGGGGCTTGCGATTGGTTTATTTAACTTTTACAATGCCGCCATAGCCGGGTCAGATGAGAACCACTACACTCGTTCGGCCAGAGTCTGTTAGTTTGAGCGGTCGTCGTGTCTAGGCCTAAATAGAATGGTTACACCTATTGGATTGCAATTCACGAGGCAAAAGAGAGGGAGAGAGAGAGTTTACGACGATGTCAATAAACACGCCCTGTACATACACCCAATCCCCACTTCAGGGATTTAGCAGAGGGATGATGGAAGGCGCAATGCATTTATCTTCTGAACGATAGCCGCAAGCGCATCGATTGCAGTGAAATTTCCGCACATCATAAATGTCGGGATGCAATCAAAGATCGGCTTGTTAGAACCGTTGCGAAGAGTACTCGACCAGCCTTGCCGCCTGAAGGGACCGTTTGTGTGTGGTTGTGTGTGTGTGTGCTATGATAAATGGAAAGTAAAGAGGGAGGATTTGAGAAAGCATAAAATTCGATTTATGTTTCAAATTCCTACCACCCATCCAGGTACGTTCCGTCCGCTAAACTTCGTTTGCATATTTGAGCGATCGTTTGAAGCGGCGAGCACTGGTACGCGTACTTGCCATTCCAATAGACATTCCAGCGCATTCGGCCATGATTTCGAGCCTGATCCCCGATGACTAATGAGTCACTGATTTTCCGGATACCGAATGTTCGCGGTGGTCCGCATAGCCGTGTAGTAATCTCCCGCGGGTGGGGAATTTGAATATTTTACCGTAGCCATCTCCTGTCACCATTTTTGTGGACACATAAATTGCTACATTTTGCTGAACCCCGCGTGACCTACTCGTGGGGATTAACAGTGGTGGTGGCGATCTGCTTGCCGGGCTGGTCATACGGGTATGCTTTTGGCCAGTAGTCTGTAGACAGTACCGACCGCAAAAAGTTGCACAAAACCATCGACCTAAACAAACGAGAGCATTATTAATCGCCCACAAGCTTTTGGCGTCCCATGGTGGCATGGTGCCGGCGGCACGAGATTTGCACAATAATAATCATTTGCGTACTCACGGCACGCATCATTCACGACTCGTTCACGGGCCGTAAAGTGTGTGCCAAGTGCCAATGGAGGCCTCGTCCCATTGAAATTTTGAAGAATGCTCTCGATGCTCTCGATGCTCAATGCTAAAACAAACGTCATCGAATGACATTATTTTTCTGGTTCTATGCCTCCGTTCGAAATGGACGAAGCAGACGAACCAGCATCACACCTGGAGGGTACGACGGGAGTACAGTGGAATAATGGGTTGCTGCACCGGATTGCTTCTAAACCTCACAACAACAACAACAACCAACTCAAACGAGTGTTGCACCACTTACGCCAGTCAGCATGTAGCGTGTTTTGGTCGATTTTTAGTCCTTCTAGCCGGAAAATGGGGCGCACCTGATCTGGGGAACGGTTCGTGCAACATTCGTCATACGAGGCGAGCGAACGTTTTACGAATGCATTGCTGGTGCCGAATGAACCGAAACCGTGTGTTGTGCTGTTGCAGTGTGCAGCTTGTATTTTGCTTTTTTCGTGCACGTAGTGTATGCGCGTTGATTGACACCTATGGCGTCACAGTTATCCTTAGCCTTAGTTGTGGATTGGAATGAGCGGTACGGATACGGGCGACCTCGTCTCGGCTTGCAGGCCTTCGTCGATTTGGAAGTCGGCATTTCCTGGCAGATAGCTTGCCACCACTTGCCAGCCGCTAGACTAAACGTGTAGATTATGTTTAACCTGTGGGCGAAGGTAAAAGGGGTTTTACACGAAGGCAAGTAGTACGAGTAGTACACCCTTCTCCTGGCTGGGTTCCCATCGTGAAGGAGATGGTGTACAGGAGGGGCATGCACACCGAAGGACGTACAGTGTAGAAATCATTAGTTCACACCGGTTTGAAATCAAACCCGTGCTAATAGATGACGTTGGTTTCTTGATCGGGATGCGTTCGACCGAGGGGGGAGGGTATGTTGTAATCGGTGCACAGAGTCACTTCGGAGACACGGCTGTCTGCCTCAAATGAAAGGTAGTTACATACATCGCCGACCCCAGTTCATCATTGGTCTGCTTCCATCGCGGTACATCATCAACAAGCATTATTTTATTATTATTTTTAAACACTCAGTGGCATAGGGATCTTCGGAGCAAATGGGTGTGCCCTCCCTCCGTTAGAAAAGCCGAAGAGAAGATGATTTGTCTAACTTTACTAGAAGAAGAAACTAAATTCGAGTCAGTATGCTATTCAAAATCTTCTAGCCCTTGGAAGATGAGCTGCAGGAAATGGTGGGTCGTAAATTTGTAGGACTACTCGCAAGTCGCAACTCAAAAGGGCGGAAACTGCTGACGCATTTGGTTTAGTTTTATGATTTGGGAGCTGTCATAGTTTGGTGATCCTCGTTACCATGAACTAGCTTCCGTGGCGATTAGAAATGAGGTGGAAAAAGGGAACAACAACGCGCATATCGAGCGACGAATTGTACTCCTAATGGATTCAATTTCGCCCAGTGACAGGTGCACACGGGCTTATGGGGCTTCGCAATCACTCACAAAAATGGACCCCCGAAAGCGAATCTTTGTTATTATTATTTCCTTCCTGCGCTGGTACTTCGTGAGTGCTTCGTCCTAGCGTCTTCATAGCAGCCTACCCCAAGGTCGCACCGGCTCGCACACCGGCACCGGTGATCGTGCGTCGCCCACCGTGCGCATTCGGATCACAACACGTCAGGCGGTAATAAATCTTCTATTTAATAGTTCACTTTTGATTGCACCTAAAATAATTACTACAATAGACGGCCGACAGCGCAGAAATGCGGTGGCGTTCCCGCTAGGCTAAGAATAACATCATCCCCATACTCTTCCCCCTGCGGCAGAGAGGGTGAAAATGTCTGCGAGGATCTGAGCGGTTGCCCTTCCTCGATCAACACTTATTAATTCACGTCCGACTCGATGTCGGCGGATTCTTCGACCTGTCGACGGTTCGAGCAGTCGGACGATTGGCGTGTCTGAGGGGAGGGTTAATGTGTATGTGTGAGTGTGTGTGTGCAAGTCCACGAGTGAGCTTGTTTGTTTAATATTTAGGAAGCGGTGTAATAATAGCCGGAGAGGCCGGCAAATGAAAAAAAAACACACACACACACACATACCAACACACACTATATCGAAGCGCCCTGCCTGCTTCCTCCGCACTGCACTGCACACTCTATTGGGCAGGAATATACCCAGTTCGCTAAAAATATACATAGAAATGTCCCCATCCTGTCAGGTTCTCCTTTTGCTTAAGATCACACCACGTCCTCGCCGGACGGCATTTTCGGTCCCGATTGGCGTTTGATTTGCGAATTAAAGGCGAATTTGACGTGACCTGTTGGGGACAGTGGCAGTGGTTAGGAGGGGGTTGGTTGGGTGGTTGCTACACCGTCATATGGGAGTATGCTACAGTCTGAACAGTGGCGATCTGTATATGTGTATGTGTGTCACTGAATCACAAACACGAGAACAAGGTGTTAAGATACCATTACCAGAGTGACGCGGCATCCAGCCGGAGAACTGTAAATCACGATTCTACTCGCATGTAAATGGAATGGTCGAGACGGTGTAACGGAAGCAGGAGGACAAGGAGGAGGACACAGTAATGGATTTATTGGATGTTTCCCTTTCTAGACAAAGCCAATGGTCGGAAGGAAGGAGTGTAGTATTCCTAATGGTGAATCTTTCACATCTACAAACATCAGACTGTCAGTCCATTTACTTGCGCAGCTCCGAGGTGGGCTACATTCTGTGGCTAGATCGTAGATCAAATGGTTACATTCTTTCAAAGTTTCATATCTGCGTATCTTGCCAGTCCTCTCCAGTTTTACCTCTCCTTCGGACTGAAACAATTTGAACATTCATACGTGACGCACACGGTTCCGTTGATTTCAAAGTGTCTCCTTCACTTAGTCCAACGCGATCGTTTATGCACGCACGCGACAGAATCGCCCCAATTACCGTCGATCGAGGACGATTCATCATCGTGTCACTCACGGTGCGTCAACGGTGTGCTTCTTAGTCGCCGTTGGTGTGCTTTAAGCCGCTCACACGTCCATTTCGCACGCCATTTGCACACCACCACTGTGAATCGCCAGCCAGGGAAGCCTTTGATTCAACAGAAATCCTAACATTAAAAATAATTCGGCGTCAAGCGGGAACGGTTCGTTTGGTAAAATTGGGGAAGGCGGTTCCACGACCACCATGGTGGTAGGAAGAAAATGTCTCCACGTGAACAGTTCTGCACTACTCGTCGTCTCAAGCGAGCGCAACCAAAAGAGCCCCGATGGACACGAATGTCGGTTACTTCAACAGATTTTCAAAATAGCAATCTATCAACAATAGTTCGCCAACGAACCGACGGGAATGATCCACGCGGAAGAGGTTGTGGCGACTGCCTGGGGAAGAGAGAAAAGAAAGAAAAAAAACACTCTCGCTTGATCGTCCAAGTGCATCCTTCGGTCCTTCGGGCAGGAATGTGGTTAGACTATGCATTTCATTCTATTCTCTTCCCCCTTCCTGTTTGTGTTGTGGGGAAGAAGTCATACCGTACCCCCAACCAAAAGTAGCGAGATGGATGATTATTCATTTTTCCCCCATTTCCATTGCCAACGCCCTCCGCAGCAGTTATTGTTATGACTACGGTTACGGTAGCTTCCTCGTTTCCCCCGCACGTTCTCTGAACCGGTCCAACTCGCTGCAGACCTTTCCCGTGTCATTTGTCCCGACTGCATAGCCACATGCAGCTCGTGATGCATTTAGGAAGGGGGGGTAAGGCCGAGAGGCCGCTAGCAGATCTGGGGAATGGTAAGACAATCCGACGCAAAGACGTTAGGCATGAAAGGGGATAGTTTCGGTGCGCCATTTTGCCATCGCAAAAGTAATCTGTTCGTGCTAGTCGCCATTGCGCGGCCATGCGACAGACAGGCCGTGTCGTCGAGGGTCTGCGCTTCGGTCCGTTCGAAAGATTCTTCCCAGGTGATTAAGAACTGTAGTACCAGCAGTGCGTTCAATTCAGATTTTATGCAGTGTTGTACCGTCATTGTCCCGTTTGTGCGATGTTATCCAGTGACGGTGCGATGGACATGCGTGTCCTGATTTTTAGGCGTTGGATCCAACAGGTGTTTCTTTTATCATCGCATACTACTTTTAACCATTTATCGTGTCTCACAGCCACGCTGTAGATCCATAAACAAACAGTGAAGTGTTGTTTATTATCTTTCCCTTCGAAGTTTCACGTTCTTCTATGTAATCGTTTGTGGTCCCATCGCGAAAAGCAAAACAGATAATTTATGCATAAAACGAAGCATTGCGAGTGAACAGGGCTTACGCCAATGGCTGGACGACTGACGAGTGCATAACATACGAAACAGAGGCCCTGGAACATCGCATGCCATCATCCCAAACGATCGCAAAATTGAACAAAATTAGCCCAAAATTACATACCCACCTCGTCGGTGATCAGTTACCGTTACATCCGATTGAGTGACAGTGGTGCCTGCAGCGGTTTGGAGCATCGTAGCACTAGGGGTTGTGGTGGTGGCGGCAGCGGCGATAGCACCAACAACTGGAGTAGTAGTTAAAATGATAAGACAAAAGTCCGAAGACTGGGATGGCCCAGGGCCAAGTGGTAATGGTGGCGGGGAAGGACTGACATCACCCGGGATGAAGCGCAAGAATGAGTCCACCTTTCGCCAGCTACAGAACGACGTGATGGGTAAGGCTCGCTCAACATTAAGCACTCTCGGCGACGTGTGGAAGACGAGCAAAAATACACTGTCCGGTAGTGGCGGAGCGTCATCCAGTGGTGGGGGCCAAATGTTGGAACAGTACCATGATACCGGCGGTGGCGACAGTGGTTATGATGGGGGCGGTGGTGGTGGTGGAGATATGCAAGGCAGAGTAGAAGCACAGTTTTCCACGCCTCCCCGAAGTCCAAAATCGGCGAAAGACAAAAGCTCGCTCGACTTTTTCCTGTGGCCAAAGGGTAAAAGCAAAGATGGATCTTCCAAGAGCAGCCAGAAGAAGGATAAGTCGTCCAAAAGTCAATCATCGACGGGGTACGGTGGGGATTACGAAACATCAAGTAGTTCGAAATCTCGTGGAACCAAAGAACCGCCGGGGACAGGAACGATCCGCAAACCTGGACCGGGACCAGGACCGGGACCCGGCTCTGGCGCACGTGGAGGACCATCGAACCATCATCAACAGCAACCCGTCACTTCCAGCACCCAACATTACCAACACTCGTCTAGAGCGATGAAATATCGTTACGACTATCCCGAAAGTCCCGACCAAGACTTCCAACAGCGATCCCTAGATGAAACGAGCGAGTACAGCCGATCTATGGAGGACAACATGGCGTATGTGGGTCGTGAGGAGCAGGGAAATTCCGATCGGTACGGCGAATATTACTCGGAAAGCAAAGGACGACCAAAGTCCTATAACGAAAAGTACTCCTCACAGTACTATGACTATACACCGGGCTACGATCACCACCATCAATCCTCATCGCGATCACACCAGCGATCTCATCAGCGAAACGAGCGATTCGAGTACGACGACCAGGAAGACCAAGATGATCTCGATATGCCGCCCAGTCCAGGACAGGGAACTAGCGCCAGCTCTACCACCGCTAGTCAATCGAATTTACGCAAATCGACCGTAGCTGGAGGTACGTCAGGATCCTCAAACACACCCACCAATGCAGCCGCTTCACCACCCGTCCAGAAGCACATCCTTTTCAACGAAGAAAATGACATCCTTTACTTCAAGGAGAACCAGCGACCCTCCAAGACAAAGTCCCTTAACGACCATCAAAGCCGTGCTGATAAGCAGCAGCCCCAACATTCGGGTACAAGAGGACCGACCAAATCTGCATCTTACCCCAAAGATGGACACCATCATCAACATCACCATCAACAACAGCAGCAGCAACAACAACAGCAACTCTCACCGAATCAACCTCTCCAACAAGCACCCTCAGCCCTGCGAAAAGTGTCGCGTGACGAACGACAACAGCAGCAACAGCAACAAGCTCCCCAACAACGTTCCGCTCAGCAGACGACGACTCCCTCCTCTAACAATGAACCGAACATAATACGAGCAACGTTAAAGCTCGAAAAGTTGTCCAGCACTGGTGCACTGCTCGGAAGTTCGGAACAGCAACAGCAGCAAGCGGATTCTCCAAAGCCAAAGGGCATTCAGAAGCAGTTCAGCACGATAGTCAACCTCCCCCGGGGTATGAGCAGTACCTTGCCACGTGGTGGTAGTGCCCTGGAGTACGGTTCCAAGTCGGATAGTCGCACCGGTACAATCCCTGAAGAGCCTTCGAACAGTGGTGATGGTGAAAAGCGTACGACGGGACGGAAGATTTGCTTCCAGGACGAACCGGTCAACGCAAACGAGCGTGTCAAGTGTCAAACGTTGCCTCGTAGTGCGGCCCGCAGCTCCGTACGGTCGTCGACCATTAAGTCCACCACCGAACCGAACATCGACCCCAGTGTGAACGAGTACTTGGACACGGATATGACTTTACCCCGCAGCGGGAGTCTTGATTCGGACCTAGAGGTAACTTGGTACATTGTGTTTTCTTTGTTGTGTTCCACGTTCACCCTAAACTATGTGTAACGTCTATAGATCACTGTCTAATGTCTCATTCTTATGTGCCTTTTTTGATGTCACTACAGTCACAAGCCATGCGGATTGTTCGAACCGTTGGCCAAGCATTCGAAGTGTGCCACAAGCTGACCATACAGGATAGTGGAGATAACCTCGGCGATGAGCACTCGGAGCTGTGCGACGTCTCCGAACAGGATCGGTGCTCGGATCGTATCAGCGAAGACGACGAAATAAAAAAAGGTAAGGTTACGTTAAAATGCTCCTCCCAACGTAACGTTCCTAGAACCATCAGAATGGAGTTTTCAGAAGCCCATTTCCAGGACTGAAATTCAATATTTATCTAGCGTTTTGGGAAAGTCGAAACCAGATTGCGCCAATATCCGGACAACCATTGGGAAGTTGGGCGGTTTTGCTCGATTCGTCGAAAAAGTCTTTTGGGCACGTACGTACGCGCGTTGATACAGATTCATTTCAATTTTCTATGGACCCCGGAGCGCTTCATAATGGCGGCGGTTACCATTTCCGTCAGCCGCAGCGGCACGATTATACTAATCGAAAGTGGTGGTGAAACGCCAGAACACCATCCCGCTGCTCAGCAGCTTCGGGTTCCGGAACAAAACCGATCCACACAAATCGTTATCCTTAGCCGGTGGCAGTGTCGACTTGGAGCTTTAATTAAATTTGCACACTCTCTTGCACACGCACACACCAAGCAAGCTCGATGGTTTGATCGTACCGCGGAGACTGGAAAACCATCCGAGAACTCGCGCATTCTGGACATGCGGTCCGGGCTCGCAGGGTGGGCACGGGGGATTCTTGATATTACTTCATTCGCATGAATTTGTTAGATGGCAAGGGAACTCGAGCTAGTTGGCACAGAAGCAACCTTTCCTTTTTACTGCTTTCGAAACGGATTCGTAATGTAAAACCAACGAAGAGACCAAAAAAGCGGGAACGGTTTTAACGCACCGTTCGTTTGCCCGTTTGCTCACCCGGAACATACTGGACGAGCCATCATCAAAGAACAAAACCCGTAAAGACTGACACTTCAAATGATTTCATCAAAACAGTAGCGAAAAGGCATCGCCGCCGCGTCTGCAGTGAATTGATTAGAATTCTTTCATAATATTACGCGACATAATTTAGTCGCCATGGGCTTTCGTGTTTGCATAAAGGCCTCCACCGAGAGCTGCCTGTGTTGTACGGGCAGAAGCAGGGAAAGCAGCAGCAAATGGCAATCATTCGTTTTGTGCCATTCTTGCGCCCAGATTCGCCCCTCACGCAGTTGGCAAAAAGTGCCCCCGTCGGTGGTTTTTCCTTTAGCCCGACACTCGTAAGCATCATATCCGCATAAAGGAAGTGAAGTAGATCTTACTCAAAGGAGCGTCCCGAAAAACGCCCCCAATGTCTTTGGTCTTTGGACCGTAGATTTGTGTGTTGTTTCTGCGCATTCTGAGGAAGGTGGTTTGAAAGGTGGACGACTGCTTATCTCACCGTCCAATTTTGCGTCCTCACTTTACGGTTCATTTAACGCGTCCGGTCGTCGCGAAGCGGGCGAAACTTCCATTGCCATTTCATTTCGGTGCTCTCGGTGGGTACGTCGGCACTCTTCCATCAGTATCGAACATCGGGAAAATAAATCTCGACAAGTCATCGCTTCAAATTAAACTTTATCCCGCGCGTTAGCTTTCCATTTTGCCACCTTTTGTGTTGCTACGTGTTCGTGTCACCTTCTGTTCGTTTCTTTTTATGTTAGGACTTGAGAGTGCGGGAGACACGCGGCATGATAGTGGGTCTCCCGTGTCGAGGAGGATGCGCTTGGTGCTTTTCTGATTGCGAGGGTTGTTTTCCACCGACCACCATCGCTTTGGCCACTGGTTTTACTTTGCTTTATTTTCTTTTTTGCGTTCGTTAGCCAGTTTGCGCTTAGTTTGACTGACGGAACCGACTGGAGGGAGTACTTTTTTAACAACTTTTCCAAATAACAAAAGCACGCACGCAAAGCAAACGCGCCCTTATGCCCGTATATGAGAAGTATGTGGTTTTCTGTAGCACAAGGTAGTGCAAGAGAACTTCCCACACACCCTCCTTTCGGAAGACGCATCAATATCCGGAGCGGAAGGTAGTCGATGTAAGACGAATCCGCTGCAATGATGAACCACCGTGCGCGATTGCTTTACGTGTTCCAATTGATGTAGGAAGGTAGGCAGGCAGGTTTGAAATCTACACGGCCAAGACAAGCTTTATACACGGTACGGCATAAGGAACTCGCACAAACTCACATAATTATGTTGCCTGGTGTCGAAGCGGTAGAAGTGGAAATCCTGCGTCGGCAATCGACACAAAGGCGAATGGAATGAAACTTTGTGTCGGCCAGGACTGTTTCATTTGCTTTTAAAATATTCTCGTATCGTCATGCGGCACGTGGGCGTGGCATGTGAGCGTGAGCGAATTATCGCACCCAGGAATCCTTTGTGGATGTTGGAAATGGGAAAAAGAATGGAACGCTTTTCGTTCTCGTTGGAAGAGGAGAAGGAGGAAAGTGAAAGAATCCTTGCTCCACTGAACCAGAACGGTACGCAGCCCGAGCCGTTCTTGGAGGAAGCCCCAACTGGCTGCTGACGTACAATGGAAGATCTTATTCCTCTCAAGGGGAGCAAGAACTGAGATCGAGAGGGTACTAGGGGACGGAAATGGCTTCTTTTGGGGTGTGATTGAAACGAGAGTCTCGTTTCCTACCTCGTTGTTTGTTGAATAAATAAACCGTCACGTACAGTGAACACCAGCAGAAGCAGCAGCACAGTCAGCATCATCAACAGAAGAAGTAGTACTGGTGGTAGTAGTAGTAGCAACAGCAGTAATGTTATGAAAAAAGAAAACAACACAAGAAAAAAAGGCAACCTCCAGCTTACCATTAAGCCAGCTTCCAAGCGCCATATACTATCTCTCATTCACTCTGTTTTTCAACGGCTCTTCCTTGACCTGGTCACCTTTCGTCTTTACCAGTCCAGCTTGTCCAGCACCGGTTGTGGAAAAGCCATAGAAAATAAAAGAAAAACTCTCCTGGCCCTTTCTACCCGTCCGCCTTTTGGTCGGGGACGACGAAACGCTCATCGGCCAACTAGTGAGAGCGAAACAGATTGTGTTTATTTTCTTACGATCTCTGCTACTCTGCCCCTACAACACACCCTTCACTCTTTCCAGCCTCTCCACAGACTCTTTGCTTTCTAACCAGATGTGCGACTGGCCGGAACACTGAGCCAATTCTCGCACCTCTTCTCCCCTCGCATTAATGAATATGGTGGGTGGTTACGATCGGTCGAGATTGGCCAATGATCTGATTTACAATATCAAAATAAAATTCACAAAAAACCGACTTATTATTGTTTACGCTGGTGATTAATTGCCGGTTCGATCGGTTACGCTGGCCAAATAAATCACTTCTTTCGAGCTGGTCTGGTGGAAAGGTTCCATTCCCGTCTCGCTCACTCTTTGAGATGCTTTAGTTCGTTCCATCTCACTTCCGCACATAGCCGCTTAACTCTCCAGAGCGCGCGCGTGTGTTTTTTTTCTGCGTGGCACACGTACAAGCGGAAATGGCCACCGAGACGGGTGAAAGCAAGGGTCAAGATGAGGGTAGCGAACGAAAATTGTGTGAAAAATCAAACGTTCCGTACCATGTCATCAACTGAAGCGTATGATATGAAGGAGGGCACAAGCAGAGAACGATGGGACTGTGTGATACAATGTTCTGCTTGCCGTTTTGTGCCCGTTGCCAATCGTTTGCCGACCGGACGCGCCAAAGTCGATGAGGCGTTAATGGTTGATTGATTAAACGGTGGACAGCAGCTTACGGATATGAGGCACTTCTCCTCCCCCTTCTTCGTGCCATCTTCGGAAGAAGCCGCGAGCAAATCTTCATCGGCCAAAAACCACTCAATCACCCACGGAGGACTAATAGATTTATGCTTCGTTTGCCTTTTAATCCGCGTACCTTCGCTATGACGATCCGCCGATCGCGTGCTTCATCAAGAGCATGTGCGTCGTGTCGTTTTTTTTGCATTCCCTTTTCGATCTCTCTTACACCGCACGGTGTCCAATTGAACAGGGGCGCAATTATTTCGCTTTCGGCTCGTTCATTTTTTTCCACCTCTCGGGCCGACAGTGGAGAAGTGTGAGGGAGATGAGCAGGACCCAAATTTTATCTGTCAAATGAACGTCACATTGCACGGATAGGTACGATTATGGTCGGTGCATGCGTCCCGCACTCCCCAACGAAACGGGGTCGCCTCCATAGAGTGGCGGCTGCTGTGGCGTCCTCGTGGAGCATTAGCGTTTCATCAGCAACGTTTCCTTCTCCCGATGGTTTTCCCCGATCACCCCCCACCAGAGCGCTCCGCCCGCTTCAAGGTGCACAATGACGTCAGAGCGTTGGGAGAGGACAAGCGCTGGTCCGAATTGTGTGTCGTGTGCTACACCTACACGATCTTGCTTCCTCTGCTCTTTCTCTCTCTCTCTTTCTCTCTGTCTGTCGACTTCAATCGGGGACACGCAAAATGAAACATGCTGACCACATGTGGACTCGAGTCAAGAACCAAGGAAAACGAGGGACGAAAGTAGAAGAAGTCTGTCAACATGGCGTCACGCAATGCGAACCAGGGCCACGTGGCAAACGTGGTGATTTAGTGCAATGGGGTTTAACTCCTGTCCCCTCGCCGCTCCGAGCGCGGTTTGCGCGTTCACGAGATCACTACTCGTGATCAATGGTAGCAGTGTACAACTGTTCGTTCGGGCATTTCCCGCGGTTTCGGTAGGATAGGGTACGACATTTTCTTTCCGTTTGCTTATCGATAATATTTTCCTATCCTCTCCTGCTGAGCGCTCATTGTGGGTGGGTAGGTTTTGTCTGTTCTACCCACCTGTCTGGTTGAAACCGTTTGAAAGCGTTTTATGTTTTTGGTTAAAACGTGACTTTGATTTGCTATGAATTATGCCGATCAGTGTCCGGTTGTTTTCATCAGTGATTTGTTCCCCCCCCCCCACCTCCTAGCCCCGCTGGACAAGTGTTCCCTCTTGGTCGGTCAACATCAATCGATGCGAACGATGCGGTTAAGCCGCAAGAACCCGGACCCGAGGCGTACAATTTTGAAGCCAAAATGTATAAACAACATGTCATTTGAGAGCAAATTGAATCGTTTTTCTTCCTGTTGGTATTTTCCTGGCACCCTCCCCCCCCGTGTGTGTGTGTGTGTGTTGTGTCGGTGTATCCATCACACGGCCATTCTTCAGTGGCCACCGGCTTTCTGCTGTGTTGTTTTTAATTAGTGTATCTTTTCACAATTTTTGCGCCCCTTCGCTTCCCCCACACGGTCATCAAAAAACCAACAACTTCCTACATGCTGTGTGTGTGTGTTTGTGCGTGCATGTGTGAAAGGCTTTTTGGAAGCATATTTTCTACCGTGCACTGCGGGCACTGCGTTTCAATCTGCGATCTGTGAACGGGCGGTTTTTCTGTTGATTACGTTTTCATTTGCGACTATAACACGCACGGTGTGTTTTGCGTCCTGCTGAAACGGTGAGGGGAAATTAAATTGATGTTACCGAGTACCAGGAAGTGAATGAGAGAGATAAAAAATCTAATTTTCCATCAGCAGCTTCCCCTTGGCTTGGCTGCTTGCGGACTGGGAGGAAAATGCAGGGCGAAACGTCAAAACAGTCTGAGCAGTAATGGGTGGTGCAACCAGCGGCAACCAGGCGAGGTACGATTAATGTGCGAATGGACGAGACAAAGCGATCACACACGCTTCAATGATGGTGGTCTTGTTAAAAAATGCTGACATTCAATATTAGTACTTGTGATATGATCGCTTGCCTGGTATCGATGAAAATATGATGTAGTTGGTTTTATTAAATGGCACTCGACGGTAACTAAACTTCCTACCGCACTAGACAAAACACAAATTTGCTTTCAGTCACCCAGTGGCCAGTGTTGCATGTCGTGCTGTCGAAGGAAGATTTTTCATTCGCTTGCTGCAGTGCCGCCGGATTTGCTGTGCAGTGGTGGGGTTTTCGTGCCAGAAGGGCCCATCGCGGTTCGACCATTCTTTGCCATCTTTGATCAATCGGCTGTCAGCAAAATTGTTGCACACCGTTTTACCACCCTGTCCATCTCTGTGCTTGTATTGAGCGAGAAGAAGATGTCCCCCTTCCATGCGCCGTTGGACACCTGCTGGGGTAGGAGCGCGAGTATAGGAAAATGGGGTAAGATTAGGACGCTTTAACGGTGTACCCCCGGCCGCAAGGTTGTGCTAATCCCGCTCTCCAATGGGTTTCTGACCATGACAGACAGTTACGTTTGCGGTGGGGACGATCTTGACTCCACCTTCATCACCCTCCGCGAATGGGACTTCAAATTGGTGGACATGGTCAACGACTGTACCAGCTGTCCAAACTCGTTCGACACTGTAATCTATCTCCCAGCAGGGCTTAGGGTCGCGATACACTACGGAAAGGGACTCGACTCGGGGTGAATCACGGAGCGCACGGAGGACGATGCTGTCGGTGGATTGATGTTGGTCTATATATAGCATCCGTTTCTTGTTGTCTTCGGCGTGCTTCCGCCTCGTCCTCTCGGCATCAGGACCATCCGGTCCACTATACTGAATGTGAAGCGGTGTTTTCTACCATCGCACACTTGTGTTCCAACACCGATAAACGATGCACCATAGTTCTAGAAACACCGACATCCCTTCGATCGACGTTATCGAGAGTCATCAGAAGAGATACCTCAAATATCTGGCCCTGAAACTGATTGCTCTCCAAGCACCACAGTTCAAAGCGATTTGCTCCAAATCTAATCGGAAAAGCGAATTCTTGCTTTGATTCCACCCAACGCCTCCCGAAGGCGGAACAGATCCCTTCCCTAAAGTGCAATGTCTGGAATTGGCTCGTCCGCAAACGACCCCTTTACACGACTTCAGGAATGCAATCAACTGCGATGTTCGGTACTGAGTCATTCCCTGCCGGAGATGTGAAGGATTTCCATAATCCCCCAGAAACCGAATCACTCCGATAAATACCGGCGGTGCAGGTGGAATGGTTCTCGGTCTAATAAATTATCGATTAATTTCAGATCCGGCGATAGCGGCACACCACAGCGATTCGCCCCGTCTGACTCGACCGGACCATTTGGAGCTGGCAATGTTGGCACCGGTACCATCGTCTCCAGGCGCCACCAGCAGTACCAGTCTGCAGCGATCGTCCACAGCACAGGTAAGGAGCAGCAGGATGGGTTTTTTCCCACAAGCGGAAGACTTTGATTGTTTGAACTTTTGAAAACCCCCGACGGACAGTGGATCGTTGCAATTGAAAAACGTGTGACACCGTACATTGATTTCAATATTTAAGGACGCTCAGCCGCCCTGTTGAGCGGGTTTTATCGCAGGAATTTCAACATAGTTTTATTGGATTGTTCTAATCCACTTTTCCTTTCTCCGCCTTTCTGTTTTCGGTTGAAAGTGTATCCCTCTCTTGTTTGGCAAACTTTGACAGAATTAAATCTACGCTCCATTCCGCTTCATTTATCTCACCCGGTAATGAAATTGTGCTTTAGATGGATCACAGAACATCGACGGCGAGTAGGAAGTTGATGGCTAACATTTAATTGTGTTGCAAACTCAATGCAATTTACATACATTCATCTAATATGTTGAAGATATTGTAACATCATCCATTTTTAAAATGAAAAAAAAAAAAAAAAAAAACGGACGAATTTCATCCATTTTCCCATCTTAATCCCACCTTAATTAAAGCCAACGCAACAAAGTCTATAGACCGTTTCAAATTTAACTGATTGAAATGGAATGCAAACATCATTAATCGTTTCACAAAAACGCGTGATTGATGAAATCGAACCGTCCCTGCGACTCGCACCATCTGCTGATACCATCCAATCCGATACTTCTCCCGGGTGGTCCACGAGCGGAAGCTGGATGGGGGTGTGTGGGATCATCACTTCCGTCGATCGGATCGATTTGTTTGCTACAACCGCGCCTATCCGTGGGTTCGATTTTAGCAGATTAAGAAAAAACCCACGTATCGGCTAGTAATAAGCAAATGGAAAAACAAAAGAAAAACACCACAACAACAACCATCCACTACCACCCGCTGACCGGTTTTGGTCGAAATTTGCTCGTAATACAATTTCACGCACCGATGATTTCACGGCACCGATGATGACGCCTGACGCGTTAGCACTGGTGGCTACATGCTCCGACAAAAGTTTTAAAAAAGGTTCCTCCCAGCTCTTCGAACCGTTTTGCATGGCGGGAGGATTTTTGTTTTCTTCGTGAGCTGCTGGAAGAATTTTCATATTCTTGGTCGCAGAGAGACACCACATCCTCACCCAGTGGGGGGAAAGAATAGAAATTTTTGGCAAAATATAATTTTGCACTCCACTTCACGCTAGCTCACACGCACACACACATACAAACAGGCAAACGGTAGCACATCCCAAGCCCAGGCCCATTGAGAGTAAAAATGAGAGGAATTTCCTTCCGTAAACGTCAAAACCTGTCCCCGGCATCCCCCAGTCTTGTTCTGGTCCACGTGCTCGCCTCAAAAGCGGATACACTTATGCACGATATGCTTGTGTATTTACATTTGCCCGCTCGTCGGAAGATAATTAGATTTCCCACTGCTAATGCGCGTCCTCACCTCACCTCCCCCTTTCTCTCTCGTTGACAGTTTGGCACGACAAAAGTTTGGAGTGTTGTGTGTTTATTATTTTTTTCTTTTTTGCTACCCTCTCCTGTGGGTGTCCCATAATAAAATTTAGCTTAGAAAAGACGCCTTTTACGGTTCGTTCCATAGAAATGGGACCATGGGTAACTTTCCACCCTGCTCCAGGAGGGCCAATGGCGAGGAATGATGGGTTGGAGAGGGGGGGGGCGGCAGGTAGTGGGCGTAGGGAGAATTTTAATTGCTTATGGGAGCGTACAGCTCCCACCACCGAGCGCGAGGACACGCGATAATATTTGGAGATTGGGGATACTTTTCTAACGCACAGCTATCAAGCGTGAGACAGAGAGGGAGTTTGTCCGAACGAGCCGAACGAGGAGCAAAGTGATGGCACCTTGTATTTAATCTTAAACAAGCGTCAAGAATTTGGAACGGAAAGCGAATGTGGAGACGAGCGGTGGCAAATGCCATAAATAAAACCTTTTTCACAACAGAAAACTGCTAAAGTGGGAGTGGGAAGCGGGTGTAGCTGGTGGTGGGGTTTTTGCGGCTGTGGAGTTGAAGAGGGTGATGTTTTTGCAGAACTTTTGGAACAAAAGGACACTTTGGGGGGATCGATGATGTGCAACGGGGAAATATAAACGAATTTTCAAAACCATCCTCCACCCATTCTCACTCAAAACCCAAAAAGGGTCTGATATTTCCATTCCAACCGACCTACCCTCGCCCAAGCCTCTCTCAGTCTGTTTCCAACACTCGCCAACCTAGGACGCACCGTGCAGGGTTTTGTTACTTTTGTGTGAGAGTTATTTAATTCGCTCGCTTTTGTCTTCATCCGTATGATGTATGATGAAAATGATGCTGTAAAACATTACATCTGCTTTGCCAGCCAACAATCTGCATTGACGCTTGGGAGACGTTAACGATCAAGCTGTCATGTTGAGATGCTTCTAATGGTCTGATAACGGGAATGTTATACGCTCGAATGATGTATTGTCATATTTGGATTATTTGATTGGCTGTAAAGCAGCACATTGTGGGTTTTATTTCGCCCAAAAAGCTTCACCCATTCTCTCATCAAACAGACACACAAATCATAGAAAATCAATTTAACACTCCAATGTTGAACGATGTCACCGTACATCTCAGCCTCTTGATTCGTGTTAGTAACCCTGCACCAAGTCATCCGTTCATTCCCAAGTGTCTCTGCTAGGCAACGCACCATTTCAAGGCATGCTCTACCGAAACGTGCCATAGGACACCATTGACGACGCTCAATTTAAATCGAATCTTTGATTAGATTATTGGTTTCTAGCAACGCAGCGCCACTCCAAAACAGCAAAAGCGTGTGCCACCTCGCCAAGCCAACCTGTTAGCAGTTAATGCGAAATCAGTGCCGGAACTGTACCGTTCCGGGGCCGCTCGTTTCATCCATTTAACCTTTCATTTCCACAATAATGATACCAGCAAGCGCAGCTACAGTGCTACTACCATGTTTTGACACGTTCCACGCCGGCATCACGTCGCGCGGGATAAGATTCTAGTGGATTCCCTTTTCCCTTGGCGCGATAAAACTAATGCACACCGCACACTCAACTGATCCACACCATTCTTCCTCATTGCAGGAGAAGGAACCACCCGAAGTGGGATCATCATCGTTGGCCAAATCTTCCCCGCTGTCGGCATCGCGTGAAATGACGAACCTGCGGGACCAGCTCGACCAGCAGCAGCAACAAACGCGCCAAGTGCTGGCCCAGCTGATGCTTGTTCGTGAGCAGCTAATCTCGGAAACGAACGCCCGCATGGATGCACAGGTAGGAAGATGGCCCGCGGGGAGGATTCTGAAGCAAATTACGATAATTTGTGCCCTGCTCTGCATGCTCGCCCATCATGCCAACGAACGCTCCCTTGTAATGGGTCGGTTTTGCTTCTTTTTTCTATATCTTTGTTCTCTCTCTCTACAGGCACGTATCCAGCAGCTGCTGCAGCAAAATCGTGAGCTATTAGAGCACATTGCATCCATCGGTGGCTATCACGAACCGGACCGACCGGGATTGTCCGCTACCGCCATCGGTATCGCACCTCAGGTAAGAGCAATCTTTCCTTTTCCTTTCCCGAGACTGCCAATTTTCACTCGCCACTGGTCCGAGCGGGACGCCCAGTGGGTGTGGAAAAGTTTCTCCGTGTTCTCGGTTCGCCTTTTGCGCCTTTTCGTGTGTTTGTGTGTTTACGCTGTTGTCTTCTAATTTACCATCACCCGACACTTGGAAGCCCTCGTTTTGCCGTTGCCGCGGGCTTGTTTGTCTATTTTTTGTGCAGTTTTACACCTCCATCTTTGCCGCCCCATGGTCGTTTGAGTGATAGAGTCACGCAAAACCATTCATCTCGCTCAAAAACAAGCTAAGTGGCGGGGGAAGAATAAGAAAAACAAGAAAAAGAAATACCAATCGGAAGCATTAATCCCAACCCCATCCTCGCTAAGCTATATATTTTCCGCAATCCAATTTTCCTTCCCAATCGCTACCGACGCGCGTCTTGTTTTTCGTCTCACAGTAAACGAAATGAGTCAGTAGACGCCTAAAGTTATGCAATCTCAAAGCGAGCGACTAACAGAACGAAGTGCTTGCCTGTGTTTAGGTTTACTGAGTGTGAATGTTTAGCGTGTTTGTTTTTGTGTGTGTGCATAACTCAATTGATCGATGATGATAAAATTGCCTGCAATCTAACACGATTCCAAAGCCGACCATCGTCTCGCACCCTTACTGAGCCGGAGGACAAGTCCAAGGTAAGTTTAAAAAAAAGGAAAAAAAACGTGACTGCCTCTCGTTGCCTTAATGTTTGTTATCCCCATTGATACTAACGTTCTACTTTATCCTTCCTCCTCCTGCAGTTTTCCTTCTTGCAACAACAACAGCAGCAACAGCAGCAGCAGCAACAACAGCAACAGCAACAGCAGCAGCAGCAACAGCAGCAACAGTTGACCGAGCTGCTCAATCTCGGTGCTGCGGGCCTAAACTTTACGCCCGCTCTTCAGCAACTGCACAAACTACAATCCCTGGCCGGTTTGGTAGCTCCCACCGCACCGACCAGCCCACTAGCCGCTCAGCAGGAACTTTACAAGCTTAACCAAACGCTACTGACGCAACTGTCGGGTGGCTCTTTCCCCGGCGCGTTCTATCCCGGTGCTATTCCGACCAGCATCGCTACGACCGGTGTCACTCCCGGCGGTGTGGCCGCAGGCGTACCAAACTTCATGTTCACTAACCCGAACGCGGCTGGCTATGGGACGGGTTTAGTCGGTAGTTCCTCGAGTAAACCACCATCTGCAGACAGTTCGAGCAAAAACTCACCAACAGCCACGTCTTCCGGGTCGGGTCGACTAATCGGTGGCGGTGGAGGAGGATTCCTGGCAGATACTGGACAACGCTCGAACCGTCCGTCCTATGCGTCTTCCACGTCTACCCTGTTCGATGAGCTCCGGCTAGCTCGCAGTCTGGAGAAGGGCATGGAATCGCTCCGCATGGATGATGATGGGTCGAGCCCATTCATCAAGCCTCTGTCGCAAGTCGGCACACTTACCACAATCGATCCGGACGGTAAGGTGAAGGTGGTAGTACCGATTAATCCCAACGAGCAGCTGGGATCACTCGCCAGTCCGACACAACAGCAACACCAGCAAAAACAGCTGGACATTCCGGCGGTCGGGCCAAGCCGGAAATCGGCCTCCTTCTCAGAGCTACCGACCGGAGCAAGTGGGAGCTCGGGTACCAGTGGCACGGCTAGTCAGGACGGTAGCACCCGTAACGTTTCGATACTGAAAGATAGCACACGCAGCAAGACATCCATTCCCAGTTTGGTCACGCTGAAGGTAACGGACGAGAGTGGCACCACCATCACGAGGAAGCTACCGGCAACGCCCAGCTTCATCACACGCAGCACCAGCGAGAAGGTGCCAAACCGCAGCCAGATCATGAGCCAGGTCCAGCGTACTCAATGGGCCCGACACACCACCAAGTAGACAGACGCGACAGACAACTACGACTACGACAAACGGAGCAAATGGACCACAATTTCTCGTTACAAAACTCTCCCCTCACCCTCACGCCCTCTTTCTCACTCTCTCAACCGGTCGGTTTTCTAATCTAATAGCGTGTAATTATGTCGAAGGACACACCAAACCGAACACCAGCGGCAGACATCTCAGGCTTATGGGGAAGGATGTCTGAATGGCTTCCCAGCGGCAGAAACACCAAAACTAACGCACCATCCAAAATGGGAAGCGTACAGCGAAAACGTGGCAGAAGTACTGTAAATATTAGCAACAATTTCAAATTGAACGCTCATGATGACACAATAATGGTGATGATAACGATGATTAGCAAATAAAGGTTCAAAGTTAAGTTAACAAAAAAAAAAAAAAAACCAGCCAACCCCAAGCGGCCAGAAGTTATGTTGTTTGGCGTTTTGGAGGTCTTTTTTACGGTTTCTTTCTTCACCTTATCGCTCGGTGCTCGTGTACATCCGGGAACCCAGATGCGATGCGATCGATAGGAGGGAAAATTGAAAACCATTCATTAGGAGAACCGTGGGCGTT
>KB686758.1:0-14399 GCA_000349165.1 Anopheles christyi
TGGTTTCCCTCGGCGAAGGGTATCGCTT
Source organism: Anopheles christyi (assembly GCA_000349165.1). Classification (NCBI taxonomy): domain Eukaryota; kingdom Metazoa; phylum Arthropoda; class Insecta; order Diptera; family Culicidae; genus Anopheles; species Anopheles christyi. The sequence continues at coordinate 29 of KB686758.1, forward strand.
TTCCGGGCAGCCTGCCTACGAGCAATTGCTATACGAACAAGGCGAACTGCATGGCGAACGCTCGTCACTTTGGTCGTCCGTGAGATAAAATGGTCGCACGGGGGGGCCCTTGCCAAACCCTTTGCGCAACAAGCCGTTCAAATCTGCGCTAAACTGCAAATAATATGAATATTATTAATATATATATATATATATATATTTTTTTTTTTAAATTATACATGTCGATGCAGTTACACATGAATGCTTTTTAGAAGCATTTATTATAATATATGTATAGCACGAGATCGAAAAAAGCATTATATTCTAAACTGATCCTCTGAAGAAGCGGTTGATATGTGGATACAAAATAAACCCTAGAACCGGACATAAGTACAATGTCGTATAGCGATACCGACTTTAACAGCAATCGAATCACGAAAAAAGTGAACGGATAGTTCAAAAACTGCGTAAAACGCGTTAACAAAACAGACTTACTCCATCCCCTACCGGAAAGTGATCCTTAAGAAGAGTGTAGTGAACAGTGGATAATAGTGAACGAATAACTCATGTGGTGAAGAGAGCAAGACTATTACTAGCGGCTCCATTTTAACATTCCATTCGTACGGTGGAGTGAAAAAAATAGATCACCTTGAACACAAGCGATTTCAATAGGTATTGGTCAGTCAGCTTTCCTTCCTTTCATATGAGGCTCTTTATTTATTTCCATTAACGTAGCGATAGCGCTTGGAAATCGCGGAGTAGCTTCCCGCCCATAACCAGGCCCCGGATTAGATCTGCGAATATACAGCAAACAGCAACAGCAAACCGAAACAAACATAAAACATGTACGGCAGAAGTAATCGGTTATGTGCTAAACTGTCCAGCGCGTTTCTTCGAAAGTGGTGTAAGTATACGGTGTTTGGAATGTTTATAATTCATTAAACATATAACCTAAAGTGACAAATTTTACATTTAAAAACCAAACATTGGAAAGTATTGTAATTTTCGAATACACTAACATTCAATCGATGAAGCGAGACTTTTCTTGGAAGTTCTTTTAAGGAGGAGTGTGTAATCAAAATTATTAATATATCTTATGGGTCTACAAATAGCTAAGCAATTAGCTATTTATCATACAAGGATTTAAATTTTTACATGGTGAAAGTATTTAACTTTCTGATGCGAGTTCATTTTCTTCTTCGATGTCACTTGATTTCTAGTAAGCATTTATTTTAGTAAACAGTGTAACATATGGCGAATTTAACATTCTCTTAAATTAGATTGCTGCATGATTCTCTACGTAGGGCATGTTTAAGATGAAGGCAGGTGGATTTTAATTCGACATCAGTCTGGGGATGTACACTTTTTTACTTTTTCTTCTTTACTTTTTCGCACTTGCTTTCTTTCATTCTTTCTCTTCGAGTCATTTTCTGTTTCTTTGTCTGCCGCAAACCATCGAGCGTTCGGTCGAAACTCGGGTGACCCATGGATTTGGCAAGTAAAACAAATCTGCATGGCTTTCTTAGCGATCGTGAGGGCAGCGGCTGTAAATGTAGCTCATTCTCTACCTATTGGTGTGCAATTTACAATGATCGACCATGGCTTACGTTGAACCAAAAGGCAACATAAGTGGTGTTCATTCATCATTTCTGTATGTGGTACAACCGCCATACGTCTACCTTGAGACGAAATTTTCTTTCCACCCAGTCGCCAAGTCTAGGCATTAGTCTGTAGCGCCCGGTGTGAGCCATACGTAATGAATCCGGTTCCTTTCTCCGTAACGAAAACACGCGGCATAGTATTGGTGATTGGAGCTGGGTTAATGGAAAGAAATTGCCATTGCGTAAGGGAGTTTGCACAGTCCAGAGTAGAAAGGGGAAAGGCTACATGTAAACAACGGACGGATGGCAAAGAAAGCAAAAATATGGCACACATAAAAAGGTGTGTTATATTGTAAAATAGCGCAAAAAAAACGGTAACCCCGAAATAACGTTTTGGCTGCCATGTGCAAACCGCAAACGCAAGCGCGAATGGTTGTACTTGGTTTGTATACACCTTTTCGGAAACTCAAGGCGACATATGTCGGCTCGGCTTGAGTGTTGCCTTTACGCTGTGGAAAAGGTTGCTATTTCTCCGAGTCAAGCAGTGCTAAAAGTGATTCATGAGAAAACAGCGCTACGTCCGAGCAATTCTCACGATGCGAAAGCAATCAATGAGGATGATTAGATTTTAGGGGTGAGAAAACGGCTCATGAGATAGAAACAATTGTGTTATGTTACAACACTGGCTATTTAAATCATCCTTTAGTGTGCTTTAGATAACATTAAATGATTCAGCCTCAAAGTGTTCAACTACAACATTATTCTGTTTTTTATTATTTGTATCTCAGTTTAGTTTAAGCGTTTATTGCTAGTAAATGAAAGTCAAAGTTTTCAAATCTTACTACGAATTAACTTAGTGGGAGATTTTTATTCGTTTTCTCTTCCCCAAAAAAAAAAGAGAGTTTGTTAAACCCAGCAATTTGGGGAAATCGAAAGTGTTAAGAAACGGTCCGCGGAACATAGTCAATTTTATCCTCTTTTTCTTTTCATATTACTGGATGTTGTGTAATTGGTTTATAAACGATTGACTGTACAATTTCGTTGAGATATCTCAATATATGCGGCATTAGAACGTGATATCCAACTTGAGACGAATTTTAAAATATACCTCCTTTACTTATATATTGATAAACATTGTTTCTGATAACCATAATAATATCTATATTTTACCAAAAAACTGATTCATTCAGATTCAGATATGTGTGAAAAGGACAATCTTTTGTTCAAGGTCCTCAACGGACCTCAACTGAAATATCTAAAAGTGTTTCGTTGGAAATGTATATTATTTCAAATGGCACAGAGACCTAGAACAAAAACGCCCACTAAACTAGAGTGATTTCAATCAAAAGTTTTATTGTTGGGTTTTTGTCTTTCAATACAAGTTCAAACTCAGCACTGTTCGAGATCTTTCCAAAAGTAATCTAAATCTACTAGATTCATGAATTTCATTGAATGTAATCTATTTTTAATCACTTTTTGAAAAAGTTATTCATTTTTAAAAAGTTCACGTCTTTTAGAATCAAAGCAAACATTTTCATGTTTAAACATTCTCAAACAACCAAACACTTTGAGCGGTATACATTTTAACTAAAGCTTTCCGTCCGATCACGATGGAACTTGGTTTACTCTGCATGCTAATAATACGAATCGGGTTTTTAGCTCTTGACGCGATTTCCTGCTAAATGGTCCCCGCATGTCTGATGATGCACCTCAGAACTTGCTGGAAGATGGTAAGGGTATTTCGGGTCAAAGACCTGTTTTCACAGGCATTTAAGAAATCGAAGATCGAATTCACGACTGAACCCATGGTAGGAAAGATCGTCGACGGATGAAGAAATCTCATCTCTTCTATTCTACGATGATTACATGGTCCACGGACCAACACACATTGACGCTTCATCCGGTTTAATTTGCCCATCTTTCATGCTTTTGTTTGTGTATGTGTATTCGTATTTCTGTGAAGGTAAATACAAAGTAATGTGAGGAGCTGTGTGTTGTTGGCCTAGTGTGACTTTCAGCGTCCGTTCCGAGGTTTAGTGCGATGGCGTTTGAAGGATAATTTTGATGGCCATCTCAGGGTCAACGCGATATCAATTAGGCAACTAGCAGCTAAGGTACGGCGTGTGTTAATGATAGTGACGTCGTAACCCACGGGCATGAGGTAGCTTTCTGGTGGTCTAATGATAGGACATGCAGCATTAGTTGTTTTTTGCTTCTTCTTAGGCCAATGGTGCGAGAAAGTGTGCTGCAAGAAGCTCAAGGAATGTTCAATCATGCGCAACAACATTTTGTTTAGAACCATCATCGGTGGTTGCTTGGAAATGGAACGAAACGCTATAATTATTATCTATAAGCAGTCATTAGCAGTTTTTGTTTAATTTAAAATTAATGTTGAGTAGGGGAAAGAAATCCCGTTCAATGTTTCGTTCTTATACGACGTAAAAAAAATATGTTCTACTGATTTTATCAACAGTTTTGAGTTAAAATCTGCTTTATAATCTTCAAATTTTTATTATAATTGTGTTGAGCCATACAAACTTCTTTTTAAATATTATACCCTGACTTCCGATCTTTTGAAGTTTCGCACTGTGATCGGAAAACGAACGGCACAGTATTTAAACATAAAATGTAAACTAATCACATTGATGACAATTTTCCAAATCCGTGAACCGCTCATGTCTACACACGCGGTTAATGGAGCGACAATGTAAGGAAACTCTCGAAACCTAGTTTCTGTGCCCCAAAGGGGTATTCGAAACGGAGCAAAAAATGAAAACCGAAAACCACCTGCCACTCGCACTCGGTTACACAGGCAAACAAACACCCTATTGCGCCACCCGCTGGTGAGCTATCGTTTCGACGTGCGTTTTTCCCTCACATACCCGTGCACCGAGGAATTACCTTCTCGTTCGGTCATAAGACAATGCATATACCCAGTAAAGGTTTTGTATCTCCGTTCGTGGCTTACCTGGGGCCATCTCATTATCCGCAAAAAAAAAAGAAAAAGCTCTACCAATCAGTTAGGTGGGAAATTTTCTCAGCTTTTCGCCGTCGGCCACTCCTAAGACAGTCATGGTAACAACGACTCTTCGGGTCATTTGCGCACCACAAAGGCAGTACAGCGAAATACCTGGGTAGTCGTTAGAAGGAGGAGGAAGGGAGGGGGTGAGAATTAGTGAAGGGTAGTGGAGTTTGGAGTCGTTGGAAAAATGTGATCCACAAACTGCTGCCAAGCCATACCACCATACGCCGACATAAGCGCATTGCATCACACCGTACCACCATAGCAGATGACCGGCGAGTTCGGGTTAGGTCATCCTCTAAATGCAATTTCAGTCTTTACATTCGTTAACTTGCAAAAAGGCCTCGTTAACCAGCGGACCCTTGTAGTTCGCCTTCGCTATCACCTTCGCCACCTAAAACATTTTATCCAGCGGGCTCTCAGAACTAGCGAAAGCGATGCGAGAGGGAGAAAAAGATACAAAACGAACAAAGATACACATCTAGCGATATTTCTTATTGGAGATAAATTTATTTGCATTTGCCGAGCGAGAGCTAGTTGCCCTTAGCACCGGCCTCACGGTGATCTTGACCTTCTGCAGTGTGAGCACTGGCACGACAACGTATCATCGGGTTGGTAGGTTATCTATCCGTCTAATAGATAAATCTCCGTTCTGGCATCAATACTTTAGCTACTGATGGGTTACATTCATTACGGCACCTGATCACCTCGGTTGGTATGAACGACCACATACTAGGGTATATTATAATGTTTTACAAACACACTCGTTACTCAAGGATTCCACGTACACGCATTGCACCGGATAAAACACTTTGATATTCACTTTGTTTATTCTTTGCTTTGTTTTTTTCTTCCACAGGGTTTGTGATAGCTTTCGCACTCAGCTTACTTGTGCTTGGTGTTCTAGTCACATTCGGTTTCACAGCCTTTATCAGAACCATCATCGATCATCAGGTTGCGCTGAGGGTGGGTGGACAGTCCTTTGGATGGTGGTCTCGGCCTCCGGTAGAGCCAATCATTAGAATCTTCGTCTACAACGTCACGAATGCCGATGAGTTCCTGAATAACGGAACCAAACCCATACTGGACGAACTTGGACCATACGTTTATGTGTAAGTCATTAAACTCCAATTACAGATGCTGACGGAAAGACATTTTTTTGTTGTAAAGTTCACACCGGCGTCTTCGTCTTCCCATTAGCAATTGTAGCAAGGTTGACAATGCGCGCGAGATGATTGCCATTGTGACCTTCAACTTTTAAAGGTAGACCCTGTGATGGCTATACGATAACTCCGTTTCATTCAACTAAGTACAGTCGACGTACAGAAGCATAACTAAGTACAGTCGTCAGTATACCATTATTACATATTCTTTAACAATATGCTTTTATACACATGCTAGATATTAAAGCTAGGTTTTGTTAAAACATCTAACTTAGATCTAACAAAGAAACTATAAGCAGTGTTAGTGTTACCGTCTTTGATAAAACCTGTGATCTTTTGAAATAAGGTCGTTTTTGGTTGAAGTATCCTGTTTGATTTGCAAATTGACTGATTAAATCAAGGTCTTTAGTTATATTTGCAAAGATCGTTTTAATTTTCCGTTTGACATTCCTTTCCACTATCTAACATTGAGCACAAGCTGCAAAAGAGTGTTACGTTTCAGTCTCATTTACCTATTACGATCTTACTTCTCATCATTTGCTTTCAAAATTATGTGTGCGTGTTTCTTGTTCAACGTATCTATTTATTTTTTTCACTCTCTTCCTACAGTCAAACATGGGAAAAGGTCAACATTAAAGAAAACCCGAACGGCACTATCAGCTACAACCAGAAGCGAGTATATATCTTCAACGAAGATCTGTCCGGTGGCCTGGAAGACGATGTAGTCATCGTACCTAATATTCCAATGCTGAGCGCCACGTCGCAGAGTAAACATGCAGCACGGTAAGGAACGAACTACCGGAGGATAGAGGAGTAGCAAACACTCAATAGAAAAACAAACCTCCAATATCAACGGTGGACTAGGTCTGTCGATTGCTCCACGTGTTAACTAAAACATGGTTACGATGTCTTTTGGGGAACAGGTTTCTACGACTAGCGATGGCGAGCATAATGGACATCCTGAAGATTAAACCATTCGTAGAGGTGTCGGTTGGCCAGTTGCTGTGGGGATATGAAGATCCCCTACTAAAGCTGGCGAAGGACGTTGTGCCGAAGGAGCAGAAGCTACCTTACGAAGAGTTCGGGCTGATGTACGGCAAAAACAGCACCTCGAAGGTGAGTCAACGATACAACGTCTGCCCCACTGGATCGCGAGCTTACGAGCGGCACATGTAAACACTATTGGGTCGATCGAGTGCGATCGTAAGCATTGTGAGACATCTTCATAATAGAAAAAGCAAACGTTGGGAAGGTATGCGCATACACTCGGGTGCTGTTTAAAATCACGTACTTACCGTATTAACAACGTGACATTTTACACCTTTACTGTATGACCGATGGATCGATGAGTTTAGCTTTTATTACTGCTCGAGAGAGTGACGTCAATCATTTGACCTTTGTACAATGTAAATTGACAAATCATTTCCGCGTTTCAAGTCAAAATATGTAGATGAGCCAATAGTCTAATTAGCCTATCGTTTCGTCGAATTTTAACCCTATTTTTTGTTGCTTTATTCATGTCTAATCTTAAGGACACGGTGACTGTTTGGACCGGTGTGGATGATATTACTCAGTACGGCATCATTGACAAGTATAACGGTCGGTCGCACCAAACGCACTGGCTATCGGAACAGTGCAACCGTCTAAACGGTACGGATGGTTCAATTTTCCCACCGCGCATCACTAAAAATTCGACACTCCATGTCTACGAGAAGGATCTGTGCCGGCTGTTGCCCCTGAGCTTCGAGAAGGAGGTCACTGTGCGTGGAGGGGTGAAGGGATATCGCTTCACACCGTCCCCGGATGTGTTTGCCTCGGTAGAGAAGAACCCAAACAACATGTGCTACTGTCCGGCTGGTCCACCATGTGCACCTCATGGGTTGTTCAATGTGTCACTCTGCCAGTATGGTACGTTTCCCAGTATAAAGATACTTTTAGAGATAAATTTAGTAAAATGAATAGTCTTAGCAGTACATCACAAATTATTTGTTTGCACAATAAAATCCACCAAATTACTATTTACAGATTCGCCAATTTTGCTAAGTTTCCCGCATTTCTACATGGCCGACCAAACGCTTCGAACTGCGGTAGAGGGTATTTCGCCGCCCGAAAAAGACAAGCACCAGCTGTTCATTGATGTGCAACCGGTAAGTAGCTTTCGCACAGTAATGACACAACAACACACGGTACGGTCTACTGAACGCTAATCGTTTTCCTATCGTATCGCCCAATAGGACATGGGCACCGCTTTAAGGGCACGAGCACGAATCCAAATCAACCTTGCCGTTAGCCAAGTGGTGGACATCAAACAGGTTGCCAACTTCCCTGACATTGTCTTCCCTATCCTGTGGTTCGAGGAGGGCATCGACTCGCTACCGGACGAGATATTGGATCTGATGAAGATAGCCACGAATATTCCGCCCCGAGCGAAGTTCATTCTGACGATCGCATTGTTCGGGCTTGGTGGTTTCCTGTTCGTTGTCGCCGTCATTTGTCTCGTGCGAAAGTCGCACCGCCAGAGCACGCTTCATCTGGAAGGTTCTAACTATCTGGCCACGGCGTCTGTTGATCAGGCCAAGAAGAAGGCCAAGATGGACAATGGTATGAGTAGCAAGAGCAACTAGATCGGTACAGTACCGCTTAGCAGCACTGTCGATTACAACTTCTTTGCCTGCAAGTCGCAAGACAAATTATTTTGGTGATAGCACTGGTGTAGAGCAAATCATTAAGAGACTCATCGCGAAAGCAAGATGTATGATATATGTAGGGCTGGTGGCCATTTCAAGGAAAATTTAATCGTGTCATGCGTGATAAAGGACATCGGTCGAAGGGAAACTCCGTTTGGTAATATCATTCGCTCCACACTGAAAACTATCGAATAGAAAGGGATTAGATAATGCCACATCCGAAAAAGAAAATGTTCCAAATCAACGATATGGTATAGAGGTCATGGAAATTTCTTGTTTTGCCTATCGGTATCAATTTGGCAGAGAGCTACTCATGAGAGTCAAGGCAAAATAAACAAATGGTAACAAAATTATGGAATCTGTTATCGAATACGCCTAGCGTACGGACTAGAACAGGAATGCAATTTATATAAAAAAAGCTATGAAATCTTATATTACTCTATGTGGTTTATATTAAAAAGGAACATTCATGCTAAGATACATATGCCATCTAAGGTAATGGTGGAGATCATACGTCAAGCCAATGTTTATGTCGAAAAAACGGGGCAAAGAGAGCCTTTCCAATGAACATTCGTTTACTACTATTAAGATGGATGGTGTATGTGTCTAAGGCTAGGGCCAACTGCTTACTGCAGCCATCGTGCAGGTAAAGGGAAATTTTAATCGGTTGTTTTTTTGTTTTTATTTCATACATCACATTTTTGCTCAACTCGTTCGCATCAAAGAAATTGATGTTTATTTTTAGAAGCAACTCAAAAATTTTAACTGATAATTTTGTCAAATTTTCACGTCACATCTTAACATAAAATTAAGTGAGAACATTTTGGAGATGAAATTCTCTGCAAAACTATTTTTTCTCATTTAAATTCAAAGTTATTTCAACATCAGGCGAAAATATATCAAGCACACAGTTATTCCGATCAATTTGCGGACAGACGCTCAACTACAAGCCCACCATTTTATTGCAGGGCACGCTGAAGAAGTCCTTCAGTTGCCAAATATATGTGTACGATTTGTTTATCCTCTTGCTGCTGCTGTCATAGCAACGTCCCTTTTAAAATCGTACACCACGCAGGGTGTACTAGTAAAATGTAATATTTTAGCTTGTAAGTGTATAAATAGTACGGTGGCTAAGGTCTGGTGGGGATAAAATTTAATTCATAAACAATTAACAAAAAAAAAACAAGTACTACAAAACGGGAACGGTTTGAGCAACAAACAATAAATGCAAACACACTGTAAACGTAAGACTACATAAGGGCAGACAACAAACCCGTTACATTTGCGACTTGCGGCGAATGATGGGTACACATTGTATCGAATAATTTAGGTTTGATTAAGGCGACTTGATGAAATGCAGAAATGCCGTGACTCCAATGGGTGGATAGGTACATATAGATACTTTCTTTGTTCATAGTACTTTGCTGACGCTCAAGGTACAGTTTTACTGTTGTACTACGGAACAAAGTGGATAGAAATAAAAACAAAAACAAAAATACAGCTGGTTTTATTTCCCAAGTAAGCACAACGAATCCAACGAAATAAGTAATAGAAAAAAAAATCTTACCCTTACCCTAAAGTGTAAAAGTCTTCTGAGTCTTTTTCCATTTCCGAATCTGTTTTCTTGCACCCGCTTATATTTATCATCAATCACCTAGAACAATAGAGTAGCAGGTTAGAACCATGATAGTAAAAAGATGGCTATATTCACTGTCCATGAACTGCTACTAGAACTCAAAACAAAAAAGGGTACACACACACACTATTAACAGGGCTTTTGAAATCCATTGCTTGATAACACATTGCGCGAATGAAATGACGTTTCGCGCAATTCAGCTGCGTCGATGCTTACTCGGTTCATTCTGTGCCGATTCATTCGATGGTGGTGGTCAATGTTGTTGCGCTAAATAATCTAGATCGAAGAGGTTCAATATCAATGGCAATCTGTGAAGTGTATAGCAGCATGTAGTATGAATCTACAGCATAATGGCGCTCGTCGGCTTACGTAACAGTTGAACATGCTGGATCGAAAGCCACGCGGTTCTCATTATGGGTGCGCTTTTACTAGCCGCTCTATCACGCCGTATCTTTAGCTGCTCGCATTGATAACACGATTGATACTTTCCCTTATCTCTGCCAAACTCGGGCCCACTGTAATAAATACAAACTAATGGAACGAGCAAAACCGATTATGAGAAATAACAAAAAACATTTTTTTTTTACTATAATGCTTACTATATACTACTTCAACAATCAAATAAGATATTATCATTTCGAATTTCTTGAATGCATGCCTGCCATGCTTTGCTCGCGCCAATGACACCCTATTGCTAATACTTATCAATTCAAGTAGTACGAAGCATTACAGCCACATAAATAATAAACAAAGCACTCACACAACCCTATCGACCCCACTAGCCAGCGTGATGAAGCCAACGATCGTATGGAGTAGACTCGGCATCGCTTAATAGGATTGATAAGAGGAGATAGTTGAGTTATTGTGGGCATATTTGGGTTTTAATCATAGCCGCTTTCCAGTCCTTCGTCAGCAGTCAGCCCGTTAGCAGAGGAGCGACGTAGCACGAGAATTGTGTATGCGGTATTGTAGGTTCCGGATTTTAAAGAAGATCGAATGAGCACATACATTTAAAACAACAGTTTCAGCGTGGTTGCACGGTTTCAAAAAAACCCTTGTGGTGAAGTGAAGTGAAACACAGCGTCGGGTTTAATCTCGCAAACTGATCAAAATAAACTGCTGATGATGGATGTTAGGCTGCTGAAAACAAATAAAATTCCTATTCAACTTCCTGGTCGAAGGAGGAATACCAGTACCAAAGGTAATAAGCGTCATTTCTTGTCATCTTCTTGGCGTAAACAACCTCCATGATCATGTCGGCCTTATACAGGCTTACTAGACTTACTTTTACCTCGTAGTCGGATAGTCACTCTTTGCTACGGCGGGACATTTCGGACGAGAATTGAACTACGTCTGTCCTTTAAAAAAATTCAATTTACGGTTAAGAAAAAAATCAAATGCACCGCATATTCCTAATGCGAAGTTGATTAGATTCATTTGAAAAAGGAATATGATTGCGTGATACTGTAACTTTCTAGGCAGCCATTGATAAGGCGATATTCGTCTCTAGACTCGACACAAAAACAAATGGAAAATGCGTGTGAAAAAAATAACATTCTGTTTCGATTACTCTATCTAACAACAACCAGAACTAGGATTGGATCCTGGTTTTGAAATCTTGGTTTTGAAAAATCTTATTATGCGCCTGCAACTTAAACAAAAAGGCATTAGTGCTTGGGAACACAAAAATGTTAATGTTATAATTTACTAAAAAGCTTCAACCATGTTGGTTTTCCTCGCACGTTTTACACGCGATCTATAGTGCAAACACCCTACGCAGGCGGTTTCACTTATCTCTTCGCTGCGTACATGACCTTCGAGTGCATCACATCATTCTATAACGATCAATAGCAGAATGAAACCGTTAGTTCATTAATAACTGATAGTGTTTGCATTCACAATATTATTACGAACATTATGCGATACATAGCATGTGTTTTCGAGATAAGTGTTTCGATCTATCGTTTTAGCTACTAAAGTAGCAACTGTTCCCTGACCAATCAATCATCGCGTAGCTACAAACTGAAAGCATAAAGGAATCGGTGCGTCTTAAGGTCTTATATATATATATATATGTACAGTGACGGGTTTAACGGTGGGCGGAGTAGGCGGCCGCCAGGGGCCCTGTGCATTTGAGGGGCCCCGTAAAAAGTGCTATTTTTAGTTGAATACACCATATGTTGAGCGTATTGAATAAAGAAGTGAAGAAATTGACTGGAAGTTTTGTTGTTGTTGTTATTAGTCATCAGTGTAGATAATCTAACGAATGAGAAAAACAGAATAAACATACGTTCTGTACATTAATTCGGAGAATAGAGGGGAAAATCAGAAGAAATACCGTGCCAAGATACGTGTTACAGAAGGCTGAATTGATCAAATCAACGCAAGAAATAGTGAAGAATAGCTGAAGCGTCATTGAGCATAAAAAGTCATGTGAGCATACAAAATCATGTAGACAAACCATCCACAACATTCCATGGAAATCATAATCCTAATGACCCTACAGAAACACGGACACGCTACTGACAGTGTTTTCATGAGAAACAGATAGATTGCACATATGCATTTTGATCAATATTTTCCGTATCTGGGGTCAAAAGTCACCACCGGTAACGTACATAACCATTGAAACAAAAAGTGATCGAAACTCAACGTAATATACACAAGAACAGTTGAGTGTGATTCAATGTTTACTGCAACAAAAGCTCAGTGAAACGATTGAAATTGAAAGCAAAAGACCGTGAAATAATTACAATTATTATTAGTAAAGTTGATGGTACAGAAGCACATATTCGTGACACAAAATTGTGGTATACCACAGCACTACAGCTCAAAAAACATCGCATAAACCGATATTACTATACATGTTTGAAAACAGATTTAAAATCAGATTAGACAATACATAAGCATAACAACTTTAGGTAGTCGGCGACAACCTGGTTACGAGATATCAAAATGACGTGGGAACTCTTAAAAAATTGGCTTGTGTCATCGATATTAATAAAAGCAAATCGACGTGTACCACACCAAAACAACTTTATAAACATATAATTTTCAGTGCAAAAATTCAGCTTTCATTCAATTGATTTAGCAACACTCTACAGGATTTGCTCCAATCTAAAAAAAAAACGTGTATGAATTAGATAATTTTAATGGTAAACTGATACGTGGTTGACTTAGTGTAATGGGGGAAGAGTTGGTTATTATCATCAACGAATCTCTAACTGTGGGACAGTTCCCATTTCTTGGAGCGAATCGGTAGTGATTCCCATCCCTTACGAATGATACCATCCTTGCGGAAAGCTTATGCCAATAAAAAGGCTTACCACTTTTGGAAAAAATTGTACTAGTTGTGAAATATTGATTTTTAAAATATTTAAATGAAAATGTATGCTAGTGCCTGAGCAATCAGGATATAGAGAACCCCACTTTTGAGAAACGGCTCTAAATTTAGTTTTGGCTAAATGCTTCACTTATCGTCACCAACATTCATGATATGATAATGATGTTTTTTTTCCATTTCTGTCTTTTAACATTACCAAGACTATAAAATACTTATAAAAAAAGAACCAAGTCTCGTAAGACCCGAGCCCCTCGCCTCCAGGCGTTAGACTAACAAGGCAATTAACAGAAAGTCACAGAAAACCAAGACCGATTAGTTAATGGCTTAGGCATACCTCGACCGGCTACTGTTGATGAACCAAAGAAGAAAAACGAAGGATGTTTTTTTGGATCGTAGTCAATAATAAAGCATTGAAATTAAAAAAAAATATCAAACATATTTGATTTGCAGATGCATTTAAAAAATATTGTTTACAAAAGATTTTTGGAAAAAAAATAAAAGACATGGAAAGTGTTTGTGTAACCACTATAGCCAAAACACTCTTCAAACGATTGCTAATACAATATTTCTTTTTTACAAATAATATCATACTAGATTATTGGTATTTTAATTATAATGGCTAAAGAGTTCAGCGACCAATCTGCCAATGTAAAAGCGCTTTTCTTTTCGTCAGGTTCTAGTTATGTCAGGTTCAGAATATGTTAGTTCTGCATGGAGTCCCTCTTTGCACACCTGAAGTCAGCCTATAGAAGATATCTATATCCACACTAAATCGTTCTAATCAAAATCAATTGTTGGTTTGCATCAGACTTTACACATTAATATTTATCATTGTTAACATAAATTCCTTAGGAATTTGAATAACAAGACTTTAATTGAACATTTTCTCGAATTGCATATTGTTCTCGAATTGCTCAGCAACTCATAACCGACTTCAATC
>KB686769.1:0-14452 GCA_000349165.1 Anopheles christyi
ATTCGCCAAAATGAATTATAGTGAGTGGATTTCACAAAAAGTTAAGTTCGTACCCTAACTGTCTCTTCTTCCGCCTAAGGGTCCTCCTATTTTGAATGAACTCCTGTAAACTTGCATATTCAGAGGCTTACTTTTTCCCTGAATACAGACTATGACTATCTGGAGTCATTTGTCTTTAACTGTCTCAGAGAGAATAATAGCAATGACAATGTATCAAATTATGAGATGATTGATGACTGATTCACTTTTTTTTCTTGGCCTTCATCGAAAACTCACCCATTAAAAGAAAACATAAATTCCATAATAATAAGAATGTAGATAAACCGAGTTAAATTTGGTAGCCAATTGGGCTAAGCTGATGGAAAAACTTAGCTCAAACGATAGATAAAACATATAAGACTTCACCGTAACGTCCTAACGTCGAAAACTTATCTCGAAACTTTGTGCCGTGATCACGTAAAATGTAACACGAAAAAAAGCCACAAAGAGCATCACTTTGAAATGGTGTCACCGTCATGAGATGGGGAACCGTGTTACATTTTAAGCAAAACAAATTCTACCAGCAAAACACAAAATTAATTTTCACTTTCACGCAACAAAACCACAGCTGTAGGAAAGAAATCCGGATAAGAATTGTGCATACCTTTAGGATGGATTCTCGGATGGTGAGCGTGCAGTAATACCACACCAGCAGGAATAGAAACACAAGCTCGAGAGCGCTTAAAACAAAGGAAAATAAAAAAAAACAATCATCAATTAGCTTCAAACGTACAAAAAGGAAATGTTTCAATTCTTTAGCTCACCGGTAGTTGAAGAGAATGTTTAGAAACGACAGCAGCAACCCAATCACGTTCAGTATCAGCTTAAACTTCTCGTACTCGTCCTTGTACCGGATCTTGTCGTTTCGGTTCAGTATCGACACATTGACGTCGCCGAGAATGATCTTCAGATATTGACTGTTCTGTTGCGGCAGACCCTGCTCGATCTCGTGTATCAGTGCTTTCCGCTTCATGATGCTTTTCTCCAGCTGCATCACCTTTTCCCTGTCCTCTGGCGTCAGCTGCTCCTTGGTCATGTACCTGGGTGAATATTGAAAGAGTGTGTGCCCTTGTTGAATCATTTCGCAATGTAAAACAAAATCAGTTACGTCTTTTAGAGATCGTTACAGCACGGTGGTGGATTACAGTGTTTTTTGCCAGCGTGTTTTTTTTTCGTGTAATTAGTTATTAATTACGCATGACGTCTAAAACCGGTTGTACCGGACAGCATGGTAGGTCTGTCCTTGGCCGTGTGGGGCAAAGGCAAAAATAAATAAACGGAAGTCTAGCATGGTTTTTGCCCTCGAAAAGGCGCCTCCAGTTAATTCGTGATTTGAAAAGGGATTAAACACAGAGCGAAAGAAGAAAAAAAACACCAGTAGGGTGCTTCATGCAATAGCACCCATTATTGATACCCGAACGAATCTTTACGATACCGATAGAGAGTGCATCTGGCCGCAATGGGCACCGGCCCTGATGCCCCCGAACCGACGGCTAGCGGGAGATGATAAGCAGAATTCCAAAAGGTTTTGCCCGATCGATACCAACGTCGGTTAGAGTCCAAAGTTTATCTTATCGCCCACCTGTTGTTTTGTGCATATACTTATTAGACGCTCGCTCGGGTGTAAAAGATGTACACTAAATGATTTGGTGCGGCAGTGTTTAGGGTTGATTGACGGCGTGCGGGATGGAAAGGGAAGCACCAGTCATTGAAAGGTGGAAGGTGGATGGAAATACACACTATTTTGGATAACCTTTCCCGGAGGGAGCCGAAACGTCCCCCCTCATCCCCTCCACCTAAATGCTTACGTTTTAAGGTTTTTCGATATTTGCCGCATTCGGTAGCGCTGGTGCTGTATTTGTTTTGTGCATTTTTCCTGCATTTCTTCCAGCCGCTCGTGCAGCTCCTGGTACAGTTGGTTTGCTGTCTGGAAGAGAACAAAAAAGGAAGCGTAATTTATCGTTTGGCTACAGACTGTCCCCGTATACGTGGAGAACCTATCACCCATTGCCCCACTAGTTTCCTTACCTCCAGGCTCCGGTATTCGTCCGACAGCTCGGACCAATCCTTCTCCATCTCATCGACATCCACCGAAAGCGACATTTTCGCACAGACACACGCGGCCTCCACTCACTGTCTTACTCGCTCTCCCTCCCCCCTCGCCTTACGGTTGCGGAACAACACCTGGTTCGGTCTGCGTGCGTGAATGTTGCGTGTTATGCGCACGGTGTTGCGAAAAAGCACCGAATAACCACTTGTTATGCTTCTCTATCAGCGGTCGTTGCTAGCGAGTGTGACTGTGTGCGATCGGAACTAGGAGGACAGAAGGGAAACAGAGGAATCACTTTCCCGAAACACACGCACAACACACACGGTACTCGTGAGGACTCCTTCTGTTGGGACGACCAAGACACCGACAGCGAGCACGGAAAGTGTGTCCGTGTGGAAATGTTGCAATTTACAAACAGTGCGGATTATACAGTGGCATTTTTATACGCCGCTTCGATGTTGATGTTCCGTGGACGCACACTGTCGAACTGAGATACGATACGATAGAGTAAGGTTTCAATCTTTTGGTGGCACTTAAGCGATTAGATATGAGCTGAAAATCACGTCAGAACAAGTTTAGGTAATCTTAAACAGAATTAAATCGTTCTGTTCAGTAAAAAATAATTTTAATTTCTTATTCTTCACTAAATAGATTACGATCGAGCTGCGCTAACTCCAAGCGTAGATTTGAACAATCCGATATAAACAATTTCAACATACTTTTCTGCCGAATATGACATACGAAGCGGTTGGTATTTTAATAATTCTGTGACAGTATAGCACAAATAAATGTGTGATTTGACAATTGTGCATGTGCACAATGTATGTGCAGGAGACCCTCGAGTTACGTCCCCCCCCGAAATACGACGATTCGCTAATACGACGATTTTTATCTTGACCGATGTCCAGTGTCATTTTGTCGAAAAACCATTTGTTTATGTTCACCGCAACCGTTAAAACATTCGTCTCATCGTTCTAATAAATTAAAAAATCTCGAATAATATTAATTATTATCGACACAACAACAGGTTTCTTATAAGAGACATCGATATTGTATCGACTATTGTCTCTGAAATTCACAATTTTTAATATTAATAGTGTGTTTCGTTTGTGGTTCCTACCAAAGAAGGTAGTGTTGCGCTAGCAATGTTTACAAATGATAAGTACATGCAACGTCTAGCGATGGTTAATTTTCGCTGTTTGATAGTTCCCTTGCTGGCCACTAGATGGCGCTTTGATGCGAATAAAATATGACATTCGAGCTTTTTTGCTGAGACATCAGCCGGGCTTTTAGTCGATGCAAATTGCCTACATTAAGGAGTTCTTATTTTTCAATCCTGCACAGCATTGTTCTGCGCCCTTTTTACGGTCCCAAATACAGTCGTAAGTCGAAGGTCGCCTGTATCATTTCATTTTTAGGTTACGTTGAATAACTCTTACTGTTTTTTAGAGGAACACATTTTATGAAATAAAATAAAGCTTGGCTTAAGCTAAAATTTTTGCGCAGAATAATATTGATTTCTTCGCCCTAGTACTAATTTGTGAGAGGCTTTGATTTTAGATATGAGAATCGCTAAACCATCAAGTAGTCATTCACCAAATGAATCAAAGGAGACACAAATATAGTACTTCTTTTAGAGATATTATTATTTATCCTGGGAAGAACTATTGTTTGGCTTGGATTTAATGTTCTTATGGATCTAATGTCACATCTGCTATATTTCTATGACTCTTCGTAAGTAGCATCCAGCTAACCAGTGACTAGTTCTGCATTTATAGCAACTTCTCTATAGTGAGAATCTGTGATATCTGTGTTCCACAGTGTCAATCGAATATGTAGCAGCTGTCTTGCGAAGGACAACAAGGACATGCGCAAACAGGCATGTTTTGTCTGGGACATTCGAAAACGAACCCATCCAGGCGATGGGAGCAAAGCTACACCAGTCGTTAGAACGCACAGCATGGACCATCCGAACAGCCGAAGCGCCATCAACGATCCCAACCAATGCCGGCTGTGTATGCGGGTGTGTGATGATAATTTTCTCGAATGTATCTTTTCCGACAAGGAGTACAGTATCGCACATCAAATCTTTGAATGTACCTCCATTCGGGTAAGTAAGAGCGGGAAGGGGAACTATTTGAAGTTGGAGTCAATTTCTAGCGAAGGCTCTCGACCGGAACCTACCACCGGTCTTTCCACAGGTGACAAAGCAGGATAATTTAACAAAAATATGCAAAAACTGTGCATCCCTTCTCTTCCTGACGACTGAATTTCGGAACACCTGCTTCAAGACGAATCGATTGCTGATGGAAGACTTTGTCATACTGGAGTTGGGCGATTGGGCCTCCGACGGCAATCGGTTGCTGCTGCGAGAGTGTGAGAATTTTATCGTACGGCACAAGCAGCAAGTAGACTACCTGTACACCAGCATAGTGTCCGAGGGTGAACAGTATCTGGAAGGATCGTTGGAGATTGAGCGAGAATTGTTTGGAAATGATGGGCAGCAGCAGCAGCAACAGCAGCAGCAGCATCAACAGCAGGAGCCACAGCAGTTGCAGGAGCAAACGGATAAGAATAGCGCAAGTGGTAGAGTAGCCGGACACCAGGCACGGTTGGAACCAGAGTGCGAACCAGATCCAGAGATCCTTATGGAGATTACTAAATTTCTCGAGGAACAAACACCCCGCCAACCAGACAGTCAGCTCGATCATACAGAGCGTGAGCACGTGTTGGACCTCAATCGGCGCTGTGGGCTTTGCTGCATTCTAAGCGAAGTCACATTTGAGCTAACGAGTGAACAGTTCAAACTTCTTGCAGTACTAAATTTCGACAATCCCAAGCATAGTATACTTCGTGGGTGTGAAGAGTGCTGTATGGTGCTCGATATTATAGAACACTTTCAAAGCACCACCTGCATTGCCCAAGGCCTATCGGGGCAGCAACAAAGCGCCTTGCAAACGTTACACTTTGAAAGTATACTAGAGCAGGCAAAAGCGATGATTGAAAAATTTAAACACAAAAATGAAGCCTTCGCTAGATTGCAACCCAATGGCGCCAGTCCGGAAGCGAGCAGTTTTACGCTCTCGCAAACCGAATCCAAAAATGTGCCCAAAAAAGCCTACAAACGGGCGAAGGTTACGTGCCATATCTGTGGCAAGCAGTACGATAACTGGAAGCTGCAAACGCATCTGAACGAGCATGAAAGTAAGTGCAAAGCTTAATTTTACCTTTTGCGAATTGGTTTATGCAACGATCACTCCTCTATTTGCGCACTTCCAGACATACGTCCGTACGTCTGTGATCAGGAAGGTTGCAGCAGTACCTTCGCCGGGCTGGTATTGCTAAATCGTCACAAAAAACTTTGGCATACCGACTATTTCTACGCCGTCTGTAATGTGTGTGGAAAGAAGTGTAAAACGCAAGGCATCTACAAAACACATCTGTCGTACCACGAAGAACCAAAGCTGCCGTGTACGGTCTGCGGCAAGCTGATGCGCAACAAGTGAGTAACGGCAAAGTTTCTTATCTGCTTTTGTAGTCTGGAATTCCAACGAACGGATTTTTTTTTATAATTGATTTAAGGAAAGGCTCAATTTGACCGACTCATCTTAGCTTGTATTAATACATTTTAAATTAATTTTGACCGCACCGTTTGCAGGCGCGCTATCTGGAAGCACATGAAGACGCACAGTAACGACCGGAAGCACGTGTGCGGTGTGTGCAACAAAAAGTTTACCATCGCCTACACGCTCCGGGTGCATATGCGCATCCACACGAACGACAAGCCGTACCCGTGCGGCGAGTGTGACAAACGATTCCAGTACAAGTGTCTGCTGAAGAACCACTACCAGCGGTATCACTGCGGCACGGATACGGAGCTAAGAAAAGACTGACATCGGTAGGGTTGCTGTGCTACACCTTAAGGACCGCCTTGCCAATGTTGTCGCCCCGCAGCATGTTGATGAACGAGTTCGGTGCAGTTTCGAAACCCTCGTATACGGTTTCCCGGTGCACCAGCTTGCCCTGCTCGAGCCATTCCCGCATCTGTTCGATACCTTCCATCCATCGGGACAACCACCGGAACACGACGAACCCTTCCTGTCGGAGCTGCTTCGAGACAAAGTCACGCTGCGGATCCATCACCGAAGCTGGCTTGCCATTGTAGCTCGAAACTGCACCGCACACCGAAATGCGACCGTACAGGTTCATCCGCTCCCGTACCAGCTCCGTCAGCTCACCGCCGACATTGTCGAAGTAGCAGTCCACCCCACGTGGTGTCAGCTCGGCCAGCTGTTCCCGTACCGATCCGACCCGATAGTTGATAACCGCATCGAATCCAATCTCCCGCAGCCAGGCACACTTTTCTTCCGTACCCGCCAGTCCGACCACGTGACAACCCTTGAGCTTTGCAATCTGACCGACCAAACTACCGACCGCACCGGCAGCGGCACTCACTACCACCGTTTCACCTCGCTTCGGTTTGCAAATTTCCAGGAAGCCAAAGTAAGCCGTATTGCCTGACAGACCGAGTGGACCGAGCCCGATCGCACGGGAATGGCCCTCCACGTGGGGCACGATGTACGGCTGTAGCTCCTTTTGCTTTTGCTGATTAAACACGGCATGGGTAGCCCAGCCTAACCGGGCACATACAACAACACCGACGGGGAACTTATCGTTCTTTGATTCGATCACCTTCGCGAGGGTCATGCCGACGACGGGGCTGCCAACTGGAAGGGCACCGAGCTCCATATATCCACGTAGCCCCGCATCCAGACTGAAGTATTCCGTTTCAACGAGGAAATCTAAAACGAGAAGCCGAAAAGTTAAATAATTGTTTGGTTTAAGGCTCAAGCGCGTCGTACCTCCCGCCTCTAAGGCCGGCAGCTCCTCCTCTTTGATGGAAAAATCGGTCACCTTCGGTTCGCCTTCCGGGCGCTTCACGTACATCCATTTCCTTGCCAGCACCATTTTAGTTCTCGGTCTTCTGCGATGGGTTGTACTTTGCCCTTTTTAGGCACCCTATTAGGGCATGCAATATTATCAACAACGAATCCACCAAATCTATGCCATACCAGCGCGCAATCGTGTTTTTATTAGGGGAGGGATGTGTTTACGCACAACATCAACCTTCTTGTTTGGAGATCACCACAAATTAATCGCTCCATTTTGTATGTTTGCATTTTGGTTTTGTTTATCAGCTGAATATTTTTATACATAAACTAATTGGACCTTAAAAAAGGTTCTCACAATTTTTTCTCCGCATAAATTAATCGACATTACTTTCTAGTCGATGATTTTCACTCCCCTTTTTTTTGGAACTTACATGATTTTGCAATAAAAACATTGTTTTTCGGAACGGTTTATAAAAAATTAATTATGATTTTTCCCAGAAACAAATTTACCAAATTATGAATTTGCATGAAGATATAAGTTTATCAAACGATTGCAACAAAACATTTTGTTGTTGGAATTAAAAGTGTGTGTTAATATGCTCGTTAATTTTATTTATTCTTTCTGTTCGATTGAAACACTATCGAGCTTTATTTACAAACATCCCTGATAATGTGGAAAAATGCAAACTGCTATAAAAAATATATTTGAACTTCTCGCTAGCAGCCGTGGACATGAAGGTTAAGGTGCGTTCACTTCACACATACCGACACAGACGCAAGAACGAACTGGCCATTCACACCTTTACCACAGCCTTGCCGGTGTTACCACCTCGCAGCATATCGATAAACGCGTCCGGTGTCCGCTCAAACCCTTCGGTAATCGTTTCCTCGTACACCAGCCGACCCTCCCGTATCCAGCGCAGATTGCCCTCGA
Organism: Anopheles christyi; assembly: GCA_000349165.1. NCBI lineage: Eukaryota > Metazoa > Arthropoda > Insecta > Diptera > Culicidae > Anopheles > Anopheles christyi. The sequence continues at coordinate 7,916 of KB686769.1, forward strand.
TTCCCTCCAGCCACCGGTCGTTCCAGCGCCACACCAGAAAGCCCTCCATCCGCAGCTGCTTAAACACGAACTGGCGCTGCGGATCGGTCACCTTCCCGACCGCACTGTTATAGTTCGAGATGGCCCCACACACCGCAATCCGCCCGTACACGTTCATCTGCTTCAGCACCGTTTCCGTTACACTTCCGCCCACATTGTCAAAGTAGCAATCCACTCCCTTCGGTGCGGCTTGCTTCAGCTCGCCGTACACATCGTTCCGCTTGTAGTTGATCGCACCGTCGAAGCCGATCTTCCGCAACCAGGCACACTTTTCCTCCGATCCGGCAATACCGATCGCCCGGCAGCCCTTGATCTTGGCGATCTGACCCACGACACTGCCAACGGCGCCGGCAGCACCGCTCACCACCACCGTTTCGCCCGGCTTCGGCTGGCAAAGCTCCTGCAGCCCGAAGTACGCTGTATTGCCCGGCATACCCAGTATGCCGAGGCCGAGACTTTTCGGCAGCGTACCAAAATCTGGCAGCACGTACGGTTTGTCCTTCTCGAGCCGGTCCGGATCGCACACCGTGTGCGTCCGCCAACCGAACTGACCGAACACGCTAGCCCCGACCGGGAAGTGGTCGTTTTCGCTGCGCGTTACCCGTGCAATCTGCCCGCCGATCATGAGCGAACCTTCCGGGTAGGCAAGCATGTACGGGCGCATATACGGATCGACGGAAAGGTATTCTGCTTCGGCAAGAAATTCACCCTTCTGCAGGGTGGTGGGCAGTGGTTCCGTTTCCAGCCGGAAGTTTCCATGGTTCGGCTCACCCTTGAACGTTTTGGCGTAGATCCATTTGCGGGCGACCGTCGTACCGGTGCTGTACCGTCGGCGGATCAGCTGGTTCCAAAGAGATTCTGGAAAAGTCACGATTGGAGAACATTAGTTTTAAGGGATACTTTTGTAACTTTGTTTGGACACTTTAACTTACTCATTGTAAGCGTGTCTGATTTTGGACACAATCAGAATAAGGGTGAGATTATGCCGGGTAAACAATACCAACACAAGCGCACGGGAATTGACAATAAGAGAACATCCATTGATAACGTAACGCGATTAGTGTTTTATACATGGTGGTAATTTCCATGATAACTTAATTATGTAGCGATGTTTCGTTGCATTGCATGCATGTATTTGTTACGTTATATACGGATGTTAACGAAAAGCAATCTATCAAGTGGAGGGAGGAAAATACGAGAGAGGCGGGAAATGATAAGCTTGAAACAATGGTTTGGTAGAACCTTGTGGAAGATCGTTAGGTCGTTTTGGGGGCCTTATCGGGCATGCTGATAAAGCATGTTACCTTACTGGGGACGATATGCCTTAACAAGCATTACGCATTCGTGGGTATGTTTTTCAACATTATTTATTAAGGCACTTTCAAGATTGCTTATCTTATTTGTATGACTTATCAGCATATGGTGCTTTTACCCAGCTCTCAAATGTAAGCTCTCTTTCTTGTAAGAGAGTAACGTTTAAAAAATTTAAACTTTCACAACTGCCTTTCCAACGTTTCCTCCCTTCATCATCTCAATAAAGGCACGTGGCATATTCTCGAACCCTTCCGTGATCGTTTCGCGCACCTTGATTTTCCCTTCCTGAATCCACTGCAGGTTTTGGTGGACACCCTCGAACCACCGGTCGGTCCACCGGTGCACACTGAAACCCTCCTGTACCAGCTGCTTCCACACAAAGGTCAGCTGCGGATCGGCAACACGTGTTGGCTCGCTCGCATTGTACATCGAAATCGTACCACAAACGGCTATCCGACCGAACTGCTTCATCTGTCCCTGCACCAGCTCGCTTGTGCGGCCACCGACATTGTCGAAATAACAGTCCACTCCATCCGGTGCCAGTTGCCGTAGTGCTTGCTCGATATTCTCTTCCTTGTAGTTAATCGCTCCATCGAAACCGATCTCCCGCAACCACTCGCACTTCTCTACCGTCCCGGCAATGCCAATCACCCGGCAGCCCTTAATCTTCGCAATCTGCCCCACAATGCTTCCGACGGCACCGGCTGCCCCACTCACCACCACCGTTTCCCCTTCCTTCGGCTGGCAAATCTCCAGCAGCCCGAAGTATGCCGTATTGCCCACCGTACCGAGTGCTCCCATACCGAGCGAAACGGGCAACGAGCCCAGCTCCGGCAGCACGTACGGTTTGCGCGTCTCGAACTTGGCCGGATCGCACACGGACACGGTACGCCAGCCGACCTGCGCGAACGCATACGCACCGACTGGAAAGTCCGCGTGTTTGCTCTCGATCACCTGTCCGACCTGACCGCCGATCATGGTGCTGCCGGTAGGACTGGCCAGCATGTAGATGCGCATGTACGGATCCACGCTCAGGTAGTGGGCTCGGATCATGAATTCTAAAAGTGGTAGAAAATGCTTTGAAAACTTCTATAATGTTAGGAAAAATAGACTGACGATATTTTACCTCCATCTTTCAGCTCCGGCACTGGTTCCTCAACCAGCTGGAAGTTATCGAGCGTCGGCTCATCGACGAATGGCTTCGCATAAATCCACTTCTTCGCGATGTGCATACTTTGATTCGTAGGCCCACTTACTAAACAGAGAATAAACACTCTTTATCTTCGTGCATTCGTGTGTAGAATGCGGAGAGTGGTTAGTTTTTCTCTGGCAGCTCGCTGCACTTCTTTCACCAACTGTATTTTTTTCGAAGAGTTCACTTGCCGGTCGTTTGTTATTGTTTATTTGCAGTGTGACAATTTTTAGTCAAGACTACAGTGCGTGACGCAACCAGGCGCGTAGAGAGTGCTTTTCAAGAATGGAACAAGATGGTTTTTTTATGCTATTTGCTGCCAAATTAGGCTTCGCTTTTTCGAATCACTTATCTCTACCCGCAATTTGATACTGCTGTTCTTTCATTAATGTTAACACTTTGATTTTTTGCGTTCAGGATGATTATTTTAACATGATTACGGTTTATTCACACAAAATAAGTGCTCGTACAATTGTGTAATGCACTGTCTCTCGCGACGTCAATCTGCAATCCACAATGGCAACACGCGTTGTGGTATAATTCAAACTAGCCGTTACATTTATTTAAAAGACTAATCCTATTATTTTGTTTTTACACTAGCTTACAGCATTTACTTACAGTGGAGACAATTGAAATTTGGTGTACTTGCCGTCGACAATAAAAAAAAACTAAATAATCAAACTTAATATTCATTGCGATCTGATCCATTCGCTCAGATCCGTCACATTGGTCAGTACGGCTGGAATGCCATCGCCACACCCAACACCCCACGAAACGATGCCCATCAGATAGTAGCGTCCGTCCCGTTCGCAGGCGTACGGGCTACCGCCCGATCCTTGGCAAACATCTGTACCGATGGCCGCAGCACAGAGAAAGCTCTGGTGCAGCCTAAACTTAGAACCAAGAGTTGGTAGACTTTGCAGTTGTGTCTCGCACTGCTCCCGTTCCAAAATCCTTAGCTTGCTATATTGCTGGATGCTTTGCACACGGTTTGCTTTCGGGGAACCACCCCAACCCGTCACGAAACAGTTGTCCGGTGGAGGGTAGGCCATGCCAGTCTCACCGGCCAGACATACTGGCTCAACGTTGGTAAGGGTGTCATTGAATGGCTCGTTGAAGAACAGCAGTGCTAGGTCGTTAAACAATGCGCCGGAGTAATAGTTCGGATGAACCAGTACCCTACTCACAGTTCGCTCCTGATGTGGCAATCGTTCCTGCGTGTGTCGTCGATCCCAGTCGCCGGCGTACACGACGAACCGATTGGGATGCAAGCGATTGCTGAAAACAAATTCGTCAACGTCTTATTAGCTACTTATTTGATGTTCGTTTTTCATTCAAACTTACTTCGAAACGCAGTGAGCCGCTGTTATAACTACGCTTCGGTTAAGAATCGCTCCTCCACAATGGTACACAAACGAACCATTTCGAATGAGCTGGTAAATGGCCACCGTCCAGGGGAACTCGCTGAAACCGACCGTTCCGGCCAGTACCTGACTCAGGCTGTCGCTATCTTCGTCTTGGAAGAATATGCGACTGCCAACGGAATGTTGCCGTCTTCCACAATGCTTCTCATTGCTAGTGCTGGGAGTTGGTGTGAAAATCACATTCTGACCGGAATCATTCGTCGTGGCAGGTTGATCTATCGGCAGGGCATTGCTTACGATTGGCTCGAATGTATCCACCAAACTGTGGCTCAGCAGAAGATTGGACAGCTCGAGCAGCAGGTTCGGATCATGTACGCTTTCATTCGGTGAAATTGGTTGAAATGGTATTGTTTCGGGTAGAGCAGGAAGTATCGGATCCGAATCGAAAACTAAACTATCAACCGGTTCCAGCTTCGTGGAGGAAATGCTGCTGCTGACTGTGGCAGGTGTTGTGGTGGTAGATGTGGTGGAAGGCTCGGGAGCAATAATTTGAGACCGACGGCAACAAACACTTTCCGCACCGCAAAGACCATCCCTGCGCAAGAACGAGAAAAAAATGAGTTATAATTTGCAAAACAGTTTTAAATAGCAATTTTTGAATAGCAATATCTTCGTGGATCTTATGACACGGAGCGCATGCCACTTTTGACAACAGCTGTCACTCGCACAAGTGGGCAGTCTTACGTCATACGCATCTGCTCGGTTGCGGAACGGATCGTGTTTAGCGAGAAGTAAAAAGTGCATTATGGTGTGTGGCGTAAGACGATGAAAATTCAACGAAAAGCTCTGATAGTACGTTTGTTCTAAGAGCTGCAACACCAATCAACCGTCTATTGCTTCCTATTTAATAGATACACACCTAGAACGAGCGTCAAAATGGTAACGTATGGTCCAACTGGGGCAAAAGACCTTGAACGCTACGGTTATGTGCGGTTTAGTAACAGATTCGTTCACGGTTTAACCTTCTTTGCAGCATCAGCTATACGCTACCGGCAGGATAGTTCCAATGCTTCTCTCCCGCAATGCCGTCCGAGCCGTTCCGTGCTCGCTGGTAAGTAAACAAAACCGTCCGCTCATGTTGTAGTAGGATGGGAGAACGAAAATGACCAATCGTAAAACCCCCTGTTGTTGTGTTCGCAGCGTGCCTACTCGGCTCGGAGGCCCGGCTTCTTTACGCAGGTCATCGACAACATCAAGCAGGAGATGGAGAAAAACAAGGAGATGAAGGAAAACCTAAAAAAGTTCCGCGAAGAGGCAGATAAGCTAGAGCAGTCGGACGCACTGAAGGCAGCCCGGCAAAAGTTTAACACGGTCGAATCGGAAGCGTCAAAGAGCAGTGAGGTGCTGAAGGAGAACCTAGACAAGGTACGGGGCCGGCTGACGGAAGCACTGGACGAGGCGGCAAAGACAGACCTTGCCCGGAAGGCGGGCAAGCTTGGCGAGGAGCTTGGCAAGACGGCACGCGGCATGGGTGAATCGCTCGCCGAGAAGGGCCAGGTGCTCGGACAGTCTGGTGCTTTCCGGGGGATCAGCGAGACGGCGAAGGTGGTGCGACAGGAGATGGACAACCAGAGCATTGAGGCTCGGGTATACCGCAGCCCGGACAAGCTGCGGAAACGCGTTGAGGTGTCGTTAGCATCGGACCCAACTCGGGCGGTAGAACCGAACGCGGATGCGACCGGGGTGGAGCTGCACAAGGACAGCAAGTTTTACCAGTCGTGGGAAGACTTCAAGAACAACAACCAGTACGTGAACAAGGTGCTCACGTGGAAGATGCAGTACGACGAGTCGGAAAATCCGATGATCCGTGCGTCCCGCCTACTGACCGACAAGGTGAGCGACATCATGGGCAACCTGTTCTCGAAGACGGAGCTGTCGGAAACGCTGACCGAAATTTGCAAAATCGATCCGAGCTTCGACCAGAAGCAGTTCCTGCGCGACTGCGAGAACGACATCATCCCGAACGTGCTGGAAGCGATAGTGCGCGGTGAGCTGGACGTACTGCGCGACTGGTGCTTCGAGAGCACGTACAACATCATCGCGACGCCGATCTCGCAGGCGCAGAAGGCCGGCTACCGGCTCGACTCGAAGATACTGGACATCGAGAACGTCGATCTGGCGATGGGCAAGGTGATGGAGCAGGGCCCGGTACTGATCGTGACGTTCCAGACGCAGCAGATAATGTGCGTACGGGACGGAAAGGGTGCGGTGATCGAGGGCGATCCGGAGAAGGTGATGCGCTGTCATCATGTGTGGGTGTTGTGCCGGGATCCGAACGAGTTAGACCCGAAAGCTGCCTGGCGGTTAATGGAAATGTCTGCCAACAGTACGGAACAGTTTGTGTAGATGGCGTGTGTGTGAGAGAGAGAGAGAGAGAGAGAGAGAGAGAGAGAGAGCCCTGTAAAGTCCCCATCCTCACCCGAATCCTCCCTATTAACTTGTGTCGCTAGTGTGTGCGTGAATGGGCGAATGCGTGTGGTCAAAGGGCCGCGAACATAGAAATACCTTCAAACGGATATTTGCGACAAACGTTCCTTTCTCAGCTGTGATCGCACATTTGTGTTCGCC
>KB686780.1:0-14428 GCA_000349165.1 Anopheles christyi
ATGTGTTTGCAAAAAAACATTTATACACATGGAAAACAATCGTATCTAAAAAAAAACAGCTGTGGGAAGACACTTTTGTAGCGAAAAGTTAGTATTAGCAGATGTTAGGTGTGTTAATACAGGTTGTACTAAACAGATTCAGATTTTGCGATTCGTTTAGAAAAACAAGTAGAATAAATTTCACAATTAACGTCATAAAGACTATACGTGGTTGGCAAGAATGATCAACGAAGCTTTGATCATTATTATGAAAAGTAGTAGTATACACAGGGACTGTATGGGAGGCAGTTTGCACTTTTTTTTCGTTGGTCTGCCACATGATACCACAACATAGCACGAATCATATCAACCTTTTAAGTAAATTACTTAGTGTTATAGAGCCAGCCCGGTGGTCTAATGGATGGACGTGCCGGCTCCTGTAAAGTCCGGACGCGTAGTTCAATTCTCATCCAGACTGTCCCCCAGTTGCGAGGAGTAACTATCCAAGCTACATGGAAAAATTAAGTCTCGCAAGGGGCCTGTACAAGGCCGGCATGACCCCCGCCGTAGGTCGTTTACGCCAAGAAAGAAGTAGAGATAGAAAGTGCAGGAAATGTGCTCATTTTTTCAATGATGGTTGAAACCCTACTATTGTAGTGCCAAATCAAACGTTTCGATATATAAAAACTAAAACATTTTTACCTGTTTGTATTTTACCTTTTTAGATGTACCATTTGTAAGAATACGTTTCCTGCCACATCAATGGAATATCTGTCCACTAGTGCCGAGCATATGAACTCGCACGCGATGCATTTTCCCTGTCTCAAAGGAAACAACGACCAGAGTCGGGTGTTGGCGTGCAAAAACTGCGTCGACAAGCTTACAATCCAGTGGGAAACGATGGACGCCCAGCGCGTACCGCTCGAGCACCGGAAATACATCATCCCTTCGCCAACTCCAAATTCAGCCTCAATATCGCCCGGCGGTGGAAGCCTTGTGCGGCCACAGTCGAGCGTCGGTGGTACGCCACCGTCCACACCGGCATCTAACGTGCCGAGCACCTCAGTATACTGTTTTATCTGCGGGTTGCATTCGGAGCTGAGTTTCGCTCGGTTGCTGTATGCCAACAAGGAGGTAATGAAGAATGATCCGACGATTTGTTTAATTTTGATATACCTTTCAAATCATTAAATAACCTTGTTTGTTGCCTTTGTTTTGCATTATGCTTGTAGGGATCTCGGCCTTACTTTCCGTTCCTGCTAAAGCACAAATCGCCGCCAAATGCGGAGCAGTTGCGCGGTGACAGTTCGGCATTGGTATGCACCTTCTGTTACCACTCGCTGCTGAACCAATGGCGAAAGTAAGTGTTGTTGATAGATCCTAACGTTGACTGCTTAACAAACTTTGAACATTTTTTTAGGTACGAGGCACAAAGTAATATTCCTCCACCGAGTGAACGAGAGTACAACTTTCACGATTATTGCTGTCATCTTTGCGGCATTACGACGTACCGGAAGCGCGTCCGGGCACTACCAATTCGGGAGTATCCGTTCGTCGCTAATCGAAAGTGTGATGGCATACTGCTGGAAAACGGTGATTATGCAGTGGTATGCCTGGATTGTTACGAAAGTTTAAGGTATGATAAGTTAGAATGAAATAGTGAGTAAGAAACAAGACAGGATTAATATTGAAATGTTTTTTTTTCTTACTCGAATAGGCAACAATCAGCCGAGTACGATCGGTTTGGTGTGGCGATTGAGAAGCGAGAGTACAACTGGGTTGCTCAACCACCACCACCAGAGGACAGTCCGGAGGTGTCGGTGGCACGTCTACCGAGCGGGGAACGGTCCGACAAGGCGATCAAAAATGTAAGAGGAAATGTTTTGCAACGTGTCTCTATGGCTTTAATCTAATAAATTTCTTTCCTTTTATGTACACATCTAGTCTCAGGGTGGACTTCGCTCGGCACCAAACAAGAAGAACTGTTCGCCGAAGGTCACAAACGACAAACGAGATGCACGTGAGTAGATTATCAGAAACGTTGGAAATCTTTTTACGAATTTGAGACGAACTTTGTTATTTTCATTTGATAATTTTCACAAACTAACTTCAATTGAAACTTCAAACCCAAAACTTGATGTGCGAAAGATTTACAAACAGGAAGCTTTTCGGTGACAGTTGTATACTAATTTGTGTGCAACACACATCAGGACGTTCTTGGATGAGATGGATTGTGTACGAAATAAACGGCATGAACGCAAAATCCGCTGTCTCGCGTGAGGGCGCCACCTATTTGATCCTTTTCGCTTGCTATAAGAAAAGTGGTGTTTGCAATTTCGACGGCTCACGATTGTTGCACACTTACCTCCGTCCAATAATCTTGTTCTTAACGCTTTTCACCACGGCAACAGCTTAAAACACATAACAGTAGTATTTGGTGGGTTGTGAAGCAAGCGAGATCCTTTGTGTTGTGCAGTACGGACAGTTTCATCCTGCACAAGGGAAGGGAAGGCAGGTGTATGAAACGGCGGGGGGAACCACACGCAAGTGCAAGCGTGCGCGTTAGTGGCATCCGTTTGCCTTCGAACCGAGGCACGGTAGCAGCATTGTTTGTTTTTGTTCGAATCTCGTTTGCACTGCACTCGATGGATATAGCTGCTGCCAGTCGGCCAAGTATCCTTTCTCGAATGTGCTGCCGTTGGCTCACCTTTGAAATGCGCATGTGTCTGCATGGCAGTTTATTACACCTTCCACCACCATCCATGGTATTCATTTATCCTTTCGTAAGGCCCTTGTTACTTGTTCTCATTTTCTCACTCACTCTTTCACTTTCTCTCTCTTTCTCTCTGGGGCAAGCAGGCACGAAGGCAAATTGTAAAACAGTGTGTGCACACGTGCTATCATCTAGTTGTGTGTGTGTTTATGTGTCGTCATCTTCATCAATTTTCCTTTTCCCTCTCTGAACCCCTCACGCGCGGGAAATATTTAGGGGAAAGGCAAGAGTCTGCGCAAATTACTCCGAAAAGAGTGTACAAATTACCATAAATTGGTAAGAAAAACCACAACACGAAATCGGATAAACGGGGGCGCTTTAGCGCATTTTCACTCCTCGGGTTTTGTGTGGTGCGGTTATGGAGCGAGAGGTGTCGCTTGCTTGGTTATACCATGGTACACGGATCGAGCGAGAATAAGAGAGTAGAGGGATGGAAAGAGTAGCCATATCGTCTACACCACCGTATCCGTTTGATGGTTTCTTCGAGCTAAACAAACATAGCATAAACATAGCGCTTTGGTGCTCTCGTGGTCAGAAGTACAAACACACGCACACATCGATATAGACAATCGTTGGGAGGAAAAGATGCAAGTGGAAATGAACCCGCTAAATGCAATAAGAAGATTGTGAGTGAAGCAATAAGAGCGAACGAGCAAATGGATAACGTTGTCTTTGTTGTTTTGCACCAACAACAACAACCATAATAACAACAGAAAGCAAGAGCAAAAACGCTGTATAACTTTTCGGATTTTCAACCTTATGCCAGCCCTTAAGCTGGGTAAGGTGAGGTTGGCTTTCCGCGTAGTGCAGGCGGTTTGGTGTGCGTTCGTTCGTTACACCTTTTTTTTCGCCTCGGAAAAGAAAGATCGATTACCGACATGGTTTAGACTGGAAGGAAAAACATGAACTAATTTGTGCAGTTTGCGTTCGCTCGCTCGCGTCCCGTTTTGTGTTTGAGGAGGGTGGCGAAGTTTATAATTCATGGGAACAACGCCACACCTCAAAAGGCGATATGCGAAGGGTGTTGATTCGACAAATGAGAATTAAAATTTGCGACGCGTTGTAGGAGGGATAAAATATCGTCGGACTCACTACTAAATCCACTCGTTGGAGAACAGTAGTTTAAAAATAAAGGGTTTCTGAATTTGCCATTTATCTTTCGGTCATTTGTAAATCAGTTGAGTCGCAGATACGACTGTAAACTGAGAATGGGTTGCAGTCAATAATAAAAGGCATGCATGATAAATGCGGTTAAAATGAGGGAATCCCCTGTAACGCCGTGTGTCCTCACCCTCCCGGGAATTATACAATCATCCCAACAATCATCTTATCGGATTATGACGAACCATTTCTGCAACCGGACACTTCCTGAATTGCGATCAGAAAGGATAAGATGGATATAGTGCGGACATGTTACAACTGCTTGTAGCGATTGGGTGTAGCAAAATACATGTTTCTTCACCATGTTCCCTACCGTCCGCATAAAAGTAGGGAAAACACACAGAAACAACCGATGGCATGTAGCAAAGCAGAGGTTTGCCCGTGTCCCGTTGCAAGATATGGGTTGGATGTATGGTCTACAAATCTTCTCGCAAAGCGAAGCCATAAAATGTAGTCTTTTGGCAGCATCACTGAGAAGACACTTTCGAGGCGACCGGGCAGAACAACGGGCAAAGCAAGCGGAGTGAAAAGAGGGCCGGAAGAAGTTTAGTGTGTTTGGGATAAATATTTCACCAAAATCGTCCTCCCCGAAATCTGCGCGGCAACGAAGACAGAGGGTGATGGAGACTGTTGCAGAAAACTTTGGCTGTCCCCCATCCAATGGTGTTGGTGGTGATGCTGTAAATGTGTTAAAAAGGTAATGTTTAGGGACGATGGTAGAGATGTTTAGTGAATAATTTGTTATACTTGTGTATGTGTGTGGTTAGGTACCGTTGATTTGCTCCCGGAAGAAGGCAGCAGTACACGACTATTTTGTGGGGTGACCATTTTAGATGGATGCTTCGCTACGCCCCGAAGCGATTCTACCGTTTGTGGTCGTTTGACTCAATTACCACCCAATCCATCTCTTTGTGCGGGATGACGCTGTTGGGATGGATGGAGGAAAAGCAAGAAAGCAGGAGATGATACGGGCGTGAAAAGTTGGTTGTTTTTTGGCCGTAGTAAAGCCACACACACACACACACGATGGTTATTAGGCGTGCGTTTGTTTTCACTTTGTTCTCCCTTTTTCCCCGTTGGGTAAGAGTCTTGGTCTGTGTGTTGTACATTAGGATTGTGTAGGGTTTCCGCATAACTGCACGACCCATTTAGTGCTGGTAAAAAGGGATTTCATTTATAAAAAAAAAAAAAAACGGACAGCTTGCCCATCTCGCGAGTGAAGAAACTTGGTAAAATTCATTGTGTAGAACATTGTACTGGCGAGGGTGGAAAAGTTTGAATGGAGTTCGCACATGTGTCTCTGTTATAATTTGAAGGACGAATGGGCATTTCATCGAAAATAAAGTACGGATGCGATGTAATACACCGTCGATGTGCACGTGTTTCATGGAGGCGCCTAATGTGAACACATGTGGTTTGCTGAAGCCGAGTCGCATTAGATAATCTTCAAGGGGTGATTTTAAATTTACGTCTTCATTTCGTTTCTATCTTCATGGAAAATTATCATATGAGATATTTTGTTTCTATTTTTTTTTTACTGGTTAAAACGTGCTAATACCAAACGAGTTTTGCATGTGGCATCAAAAGGTATTAAAAATGAACAGCAACATCGCCAGCGAAATAAAAATAACATTGATTTTTGCTCGAATTTGCTGCACGGTAGCTAATGAAATCAAACCCACCCGAGTATCCTTATTAGTGCCGTCCCGTTGTACATGCTCCTCACGTCAACCCCACACGCACACTCTCGATCGTTTGATGAGTTAGGTACGGTCCCTTCCCACTCTGTTTCAGACACTTCCAACACACAACTTCCAACAATCATTCCGTGCCTGCTGAAAATCGTTTTCGAGTGCGACTGGTAGGTGGTCTTACCGATAAACCCGGCTTTACCCACCAAGTCCGCCGAAGCAACCGAATCGTTCATGTTGAGGAATACAGTACGGCGGTGTGCGATATTTGGGGTTTTCGGTTCTTTGTCCCTGGAAAGTGATTTTGCTCGTTTTTACGGGATCAATTTACCCCATCGGAAAGGACACACAAGACACAGGCACCCAGCTACAGCCTGTTGTTAGCGCTTTCGTCGTGTTAGTGATTATCTGCGCTTTGGTGTATTTTATTGGCTTTGATTACCGTTCACGCGGCAGTAATCACTTTAGCGCACGATAAAGCATTAGCTGCTGATCTAGCTGGGGGCTTACCATGAGCTCTCCTATCCAGGGCGGAGGTGACAGAACTCCACCTGGCACGCTATTTGGAAATTGTGTTGATGAAGCCACATTTCCACCGAATGCAAAGACACACCATTTATGTGATGGCCACATACTAGAAAGGTGCCAGGTGATTACGATTAAACGAAAAGCACAAACTTTGCAAGACAACCCGAATATTCATGTTTATTTTCGTGTTTGATGGAATGTGCAAAATCAACAATTAATTAACGATTAAGAATGCTTATTCCGACATTCTATTGCAGAAAGTGAGTTAAATCAAATTTGTTACATTTTTTAGAGATTTTCAAGCTTTTTCTGAGAATATGGCACTATTATATTATCTATCAACATGTTCCCAAGGAAAGGTAAGGGTATCTCAGAAATGGCCAGAAAGTTCATCAAGCGAAAACTGTTTCAGTCATTGTAATCGGTAGTGTCTTCATCTAAGAATCCCATTCCCGGGACACAGCTTGCTATTTAATTGCCGATGATTATCTCCCTTATCCTGTGATCCAGTACACTATCCCCTTACAGCCTCAAACATGACTGGAATTCCATTTTTCTCCATCCACTTTCTCTTGGAAGGGTTTTAAAACGGTTTGCCAAGTGGAAAGCGTTAGAATCTCCCTCCGACAAACAATCTCATTTTCGCTGAGAATGTGTAAACGACCACCGACCTACCAATCCTTTCCTGGGAGTGTAGACAAGAGTAGGATTTTCTGGCTATGGCTAAGAAACACGTCTTGCCCTTTTTCTGTTCTACCGATTCGTGTACAGGTCGAGTAAGGTGTGAAAACCTTTGAAACCAGGCCGGAATTCTTCTTCGACCGCCGGACCTCTCAGAGTGTCGGAGGCGAGGGTCTGAGGAAATACTCTACACACCCCCATCCCTGCCGAAGCATTCGAAGGCGTTGCTGGCAAATTCCATTTCCTTCAGTGGAAAATGAAAGGCTTTGGAAGTTGGAGGGGGAGGGTATTTGATGGGGCCACGAAGGGAGTGCAGCAATAGAATGTGGTAATGTTTTGAGAAACTCCAAAAATGTTGGCACTCTCTGCCAGCGGTTTTGTGCGGGTGTTGTTGATGAATCGAGTTTTATGGTGTGTTGTTTCCCAAAGCGCTGTACGTGTTATTGGTGTACATATTGGTGAATTCTCACGAATTTTGTTCATTATATTTGTTTAAGTTTAAACTCCAGTTGACCTTTTTGCGTTTATACATCCAGTGGAAATATGAAACTTAACCGTAATAAGCAAATAACTCATTCAAAGGCCATATGGATAGATAAGTTTGGTAAAGAAATAATTGCAATAAAACACAAACATCTGCCGCCCCATGGACCTTTGCGCTCGTCGGTATCATACTCTTCAATATGAAACTGTCCTCTGCCGCAAGACGGCAAACGTGGCAAAGCCATCATAATCGTAACAATAGCTAATCAAATCAAGGGATTTAATTAGTTTTCATTTGGTTGCTGCGGCACGTTTACGGGTGCAAGAGACTTCTCTGATATGCATGTACATGGGAAATATGTACAGGAAAAGGCCAGACCGTTCGACTGATTAAAACGATCGTCCTTCCATATCGCTCACAAGAGAACGATGTGAGTGTGGTAAAAATGGTTGCGATAGTTTCATGAAAAATAAAAAAATCTTCCTGTATTAATAGAAATATCCAGTTGTAGCTCTGGTCAGTCACAACCAGCAGCCTGGAAGGACATTCATTTCACTCCGTCAGGGCAGATGATGGTTGTATTGCTTGTCTGGAAGTAGTCCTAGGCGATTCGTTGCGATGGTATTATTCATTGTACCAACGAGATATGGACGAGAACATGACTATAGAATGATGCATTTTTCAAACAATTATTGTTTAACTGTATTTTTTTAGTTCTGAAGCAAATTCTTGGTGATGTGAAAATGCAAACTAAATCAATGTGATTTACAAATATGATGCTTTCTCTTGTAGCACTCTTTGAAACAAAAAACATGAAACAATATTGTATGTTTTTCCACCATTTTAAAAGCCAGTACTGATGTGTGCCTACCTTTACCAGATGGGTACAGGACGCAAAAAGCCTCCGCCAAGTGCAAACGAACACGATGGTTGATGGTGGACATCGCAGCATCGATCGTGTACATTTATATAGAGCTGTCCCAGTGTTTGTGCTTTTCTATCCAAGTTGCCACCAAACGACCCATCCGCAACTCCGTGTACTGGGTGTCGAAAAAAGATGAAAGACGGCAGATGATATCTCGTGCGCTCGCACCGTGTTGAAAACTCGCGGCTTACGTTCGTCTCTAGCGGATCATCACATCTCGAACAAGGGAAACGTGGCGTTAGGTAGGCCCACCATTGTAGTGGAAATATATGGACGTCTAAAATTAATGATTGAAGGATTCAAACCTTGCATGTTGACTCAACTTTAGTGTTAATCTTCAACGGGGGGTTTTTCAGTAGTTAGCTAATTCTCAAAACTTATCAATCGCGTTGGAAGACTGATGCATCGGCGTACTGTTCTGGAATGAAGGCCTGTGTCAACACGCCTCTACCGTGACCAATTTGACCATTTTCCGGAAGTCGTCATCGCCAGTAGTTGCAGTTGCTGTTGGAATCCTTGCATTCTTCGTAAAATTCATCACCAGTGCAGCGCAGTACGCGGAACTCGGTTGTCATGGCGTATGCGCATGATGTTGTACGCCGAATCTGCTTTGCTTTGGCAAATGATAACCCCCGGGTGCTACATCGTTCTTTCTGATTACGAACCATACATACGAGGTTCGTACGAAAGCTGTCGTGTAGTGCGAACTGCAGTCATTCGATATCGAAAAATCCTATCAAACGGCAAAAAAGCCACTTCCTCTGCTTCGTAACGCGACCTTTCGATTGTTAAAAGTTAGGAAAAAAGACACAACAAGGGAGCGAATAGCACAGCAAGCAAAAATAGTTCACCGTCGGATTGAATGATTCACTCAAACCCAAATGGAAAGTTTGTTTTGCTGTTATGCTGCTCTCGATGCGTATCGATCGCTCTCAAGTGTGTGTGTGTGTGCTTGAAATAGGATGCGGATAAAGTGCGTGCATTTTTTATCAAGCTTTTTTGTGTTAAACTCTTCTCATGCACGCTTTGGAGTGGCTGATGTTACGCAAGTCCTTTAGAAGTGATCTTGATTATTCATCTAAGGGGAAATATTTTTCAAATTTTGGGACGTAGCTCTAACTGCTCGGGAAATCGATTGCTAACTGGGAAAGAAGTCATTTTGATAAATCAATGCTTGTCGTGTGTTTTCTTGCAGTTTATGTATGGCATGCTTTGTTTTTCCTGCATTCTATTAACAAATAGACATGACTGTACCACCGCCAGGTGATGCTTATCGGTTGAAAATCGATATAAATTGTTGTACCCAATCCTGCACCAACACCCTTCCGCAAAAAGGCTCGTTCAGTGTGGCTCGCTCTCTAAGTGCATATGATCTCACCTTAAACGAGGTATTGATCCATCTACCCTGCACCATCGATATCGACCCGCATATGTACGTGGATAGGGAGTCATTTGCGCTTGATTTGATCCGACATAATGCGACTGGCTTATGAACTGAAACATTTAACTCAATTTGACCGAGCACCGGGTGTGCTAAAAGACGAGAGCAGCAGCAGCAGCTTCGATGGAAAAGCGCCCAGCAGGCACAGGGAGAGCGCAAAACCGGACGTGTTCCAATCAAGTGAAAGGCTAAACGTGCGATAAGAGCGTGTGTGTCCCCTCGACCAAGTTGTTGACCAGGATCAGCGACCAAAGATGCTATCGACAACGACAATACTCTGTCGGTTTCTTTGCGCACCAGCGTTGGTGCCACTTCGTCTCTCTAGTTCGGTGTCCTAGGCTATATCTCCGTTGTGCCCACTTCTCTAGCCGTTTTTCCGTCTCGGATCACCGGCATTCGATCCATTTATGTGCATTGCAGCCGTTTCAAGTTTTGGGGGATGGGGGTGGGTGATTGTTGTATCATTCTCATACTAGGGGAGAGGGATGGAGGGAGGGAGGAACCTTCACACGGACTGCTTTCGATGTACAATGGCGCTGTGTCCAGCGAAAGGTTCTCGTTTCTGCTACACCGCAACGAGCAGACGATGTCGTTATCGTTCATGTTTCGTATACCGCTTTATCCTTCGGCAAACATTGACCGGCATCGACCGGAGGATGGACATTCTAGGCAAGTGTTTTGTAGCCATACAAAAGTGATGGCGTGTGTGTATGAGTTGGATCGGTGATGCACGTAACCGTAACCTCAATCTTGCCAATGAGCCATTTCTGTTCGACGAGCAACAGCAACAACAACGAGTACGTGGAGAAGGAAGTGATTTGCGCTTGGTCTGTACTGCCGAGGGTTGCTTAAGGTGATAAGCTCAAAGACCAACAGGGGAGACCCGAACTGAACATACTACGAGCTCTCTAGTGGCAATGTGTGACCGACGGGTACAGAAAGGGAGGAAACAATCGTCGTCGATTCAATTAGGCGATGCAATAGCAAAGAGCCCCATACGCACACATCCATGCTACAAGAGTGTGGGAAAACGGGGGTGATTTAACTGGGTGGACAGAGCGACCGGTCCTTTGGGCCAAAAGTTCAACAACGAGAAAAACCGTCTCCATACGGTGGGAAAAAGGGTGGGACTGGTTTGACCGATACGAGCTCTAATGCGAGTGAATCGATAAGCGAAGTAGCAGTGTTAACAATGGAAAGCTGATGCAAAGGGGCAGAAGAGCGTTTAACTGAAGCTCGTTTACGTGTGAAGACTTTATGTCCTAGTGGTCTCTTTATATCCCAAGCAAACGAAATGACGAGCTGACGAGGTACCAAAATGATCAATGGCTGCTGTAACAGAACAGGAACACGGTTATAGTGTTGAAGTGTTGATTACATTGAATTAATTCAATACAGGATTGTTTTTTTCACCGAACATGTATGTTCAGCAAATTTCTTCAAAGCAAAGGTTCTTCTTCTTGCTCTCCGCGTGAACGACCTACGCGGTCATGTCGGCCTTATACTTATTTTTACCACGTAGCCGGATAGTCGGTCCGTGCTACGGGGGGACAAGTCCGGATGAGAATTGAACTACGTTCGATCTTTACAGGAGCCGGCGCGTTGTGCATTAGACCACCGGGCTGCCCCAACGTCCGGTTACTAGCAGCAAATAACTATTCATTGCTAAATCTGTCATCTTGTCAATTGTACCATATGTTCATTATAAAGAATGGCAACTCATTCTCGTTACATCGAAAAGGGGAAACTGTCATTTATCAAGAAAAGGATAAGAGATGATAACAAAAGTGATTTTATTTAGCTGATGTTGTTCCACTTCGTTTCGTATCTATCGCCTTACGCGCTCGCTCGGTTGATGGTTTTCCGGTTGGAGAAAGGCATGGCATCCATTTATTGTCTCTATTTATTATTCTTACCCTATTTTATTCACTTTACGAGCTATGATTACGCCACCTTATCCTTCTTTATCGTTTTGTACGCTTTATTTATCCGTTTGTTAAGGAAAAGACATTTTTTCCGACACGAACAAACTTCATTTATTCTCTTATTTTCAGGGAATGGGGTTTGGGGGGCGGTGGTGGATTCGACACGTAGCAGCATGCGTCGCTACCCAAAGAGCGGGAAAGTGTGGCAGTGTATAATATGGCTGTTGACTAAATTGAAACATTGTCCGGCAAAGTTGTTACTTCGTCTGTTTTAGCCTGCAGTCCGTCCGTACGTCTTTCCAGTAGAAGTCGCCGGGGGGAGGGGAAGGCGGAATGTTTTCGGTGCATTGTGGTAGAAGTTTGCATTTGCCTGTTTTCTGTTTCTTCCCGCAGGCAGGCAGGCAGACACAGACAGGCTACTGTTTACATCGAGATTACAGAGTAGTTGCGCTATGGCCCATTACGACGAAGGCAGTGGTAGGAGAGCCACTCTGGGACAAAGTTTGCCTAGTGTTGCCTGTTTGAGTGCCAAAGTGCTCGACCGGCCAAGTAGTAGAGGGAAAAATTGTCCCCCAGAGTGTCTTTTGTAAGGAGGGCGGGGTGTGGTAAGTGGAGCGACGTGTAAGACGGAAAATGGATGGACGAGCCAGCGGTGAATGTTAATACTGTCGGTTTACATTTCACTTCCCAATTCGCGTGTGGGTTTGTAGGTGGAGGAGGATCAAGCTCCATTAAAAGATAATACCCGTAATTTGTGAAATTCATCGTTAGACAGGACACTACTACCGCCGCTAGTGTTTGTTGGGCGGAATTTAATGTTCTGCTGTTTATTGAATGTAATGTGTGCAATGTAGTGTACCAGGAACGAGTCATATTAGGCACTAATTGTACAACAGGTTGATAAATTGGTTGATGAATTGGTTGATGTTTATTTACTGTTAACATTGTTAACTTAATATTCCTGGAATATGTATGCGTAAAATGTATTTTAATATTTGTGTGAATTAATTATGCTCCTTTGCACATCTTTTTTTTATTATAATAATAACAATCAAAGCAAAGGTGTCAAGATAAAAGCGTGAAATGGTCCCACAATTGAAACAATTTGGATTGCTCTGCACTAGCTTATCGGTATGTATGTACTAGATTGCCCCATTGCTTAATGTATGCATAATCTCCTCCAACTATTAAATTGTCTCTCAGCTCAACAATAAGCTAGTGTGTGAGCTTTTCGCGAAAGGTGCAAAGGGAACATTTTGTGAAAGTATGCAAAACGATGCAGCAACAGATTTGGCCAGAAGCGACCCTTCATCCTGACTCTGCCATCCACTACATATATATGTGGCAGTATTAATATCCTGACTCGAATCGAAATGCGTTTGGTTCATGGGGAGGTTGGAGGGGGGGGGGGATTGGTGCCTTTGAGCAGCGAGCCCATTGCTTGTTGACTCTCGTTGTGGTCATAAAATAATCGTACCCTTATTTGCTGCCGGTGAATGGTTTGGATGAATATTCCAATTAGTCAGCATTTATGCTGTACCTGGGGGATGGGTTGAAAAGGCTCATATTGCACCTGCCTTTCAATGTCAACACCTTCCACCAGGAGGCGCACCACCAGGGGATCGGGTTGCACTTTTAACTGGAATGTCATTATTATTACTGCTGGCAGTGTTGTCGGTTGGGGGGACAGGACTGCAAGGTGTTACGCTAGGAAATTGGTCGTTCTTTGCAAAAGAAGGGCACAATTGCTCTTTTGCCAAAGGAGGTGCGGGGCGAGGTATGAGAGAGCAGCTTTGTTTCGTCGATTGGGTTAAGTGGTGAAGCAACTTTCGGGTGCATAAATAGGGTTCAAATGGCAAACAGCGGTAAGGGTGTGATATAATCCGCAAAAAAGATCGTTCAAGTTCACATTGCTGTTGTCTGTGGGTGTGGTTGGGTAGAGTGAGAAGCTTGTTACGTTCAGCGATGATACTAATTTGAAACAATGGCTGTGCGCGTGAATCATTTGAATTTGAATTTCATATTTTATGAGCCACTAATTTGTGGTTGTGTTTACTATTTGAAATGTTTTTTTATATTTTTTAATAATTGCTTGCTTTTGTTCCTTCAAAAGTTAGCAATTCGGGGTCGTTATTTATTTTGAGACACACTGTAAAACTTTTCTACATCGCTCCAAACAACAATTTAAAAAAAAACCCACACTAATTGCTTTTCAAACAGTTCATTCCACCCACGAGCACACTATGCTTGCGTTTTCTGGCACGATACGCCGAACGTCGGAACGGAAAGAATTATGCTGCAGCACGACGCCATTTCCTTTTCTCTTCGCTACCACGCTTTCGAAACATGAATATGTCGTGTTTCACCATTGACACTGCTAATGAAGGTCCTGTAAATTGTGGGTAAGAAACTCCTGCATAAATAAGGGGAATGCACCTCCCCTTCCACCTTCCAACTCTGGTTACCAGGTGACAGGAATAAGCGCAGAAGTGTAAGCGAAACTAACCCAACAACCCACTAGCGTCCAGTTAGTGGTTTTCCGCACAGAAGGGGCTGGGCTGCTGGGACTCGGGTGTGAAAATCACCAAATGCCAAAAGGCGAAACATAATTTGCACACTGTGATGGCAAAACTTACACCCCCGAGCGTGTAGCAAAATTTTCCTCATGTAAGAGTGTGCTCTTGTGTGTGTGTGTGTGTTTGTGAGTATGTACGGTCAACAACTTGTCGCTTTGTCACTTATTGCACACTTGGTTGGCATTGTGGTAGATTAGTTTTTCCCTCCACAAAACACTCTGGTGGGGCTGTGCTGTGCGATGGTGGTAAAACGTTACGGACGGT